>JAWPHD010023279.1:0-22539 GCA_037043455.1 Cyrtodaria siliqua | reverse complement strand
TCAAAAATGACAACAAAACAACAGTGAAGTCGATGGAACAACAACAAGATCAACATATTAACAACAACTGCTTTCAAGCCGAATAATGAATCAACAATGACAACAATAAAACAAAGTGAAGTCGATATGAATGAAACAACAACAGGATCACCATATAAAACAAAACAACAACAACATCCAAGCCAAATACTGAATCAACAATAATGACAACAAAACAACAGTGAAGTCACTGGAACGACAGCAACAGGATCAACATATTAAAAAACAACAAGAACACCCATGCTGAAAAGAGAATCAACAATGACAACATCAATACGAAATGACTGGAAAAACCACAACAGGACCAAAATATTAACAACAACTACACCCAAGCAGAATAGGAAATCAACATTGACAACAACACAACCACAGTAAAGGTGATATGACTGAAACAACAACAACAACAGGACCAACATATTCAACAACAATAACAACACTCAAGCCAAATACTGAATCAAAAAGGACAACAAAACAACAGCGAAGTCGATGGAACAACAACATATGTTGACCTACATATTAACAACTACACCTAAACCGAATAGGGAATCAACAATGACAACAACAATACAACAGTGGTCGATACGACTAGAACAACAACAACAGGATAAACATATAATCAAACAACAACAACGCCAAAGCCAAATACTGAATCGACAGTGAAGTTGATATGACTGGAAAAACAAAAAACAACAGGATCAACAATTAATCAAACAACAACAACACCCAAACTAAATACTGCATCAACAATGACAACAACAAAACAACAGTGAAGTTGACATAACTGGAACAGAAACAACAACAGGATCAACATATATTTAAACAACAGTAACACCAAGCCAAATATTGAATCAACAAAACAACAGTGAAGTTGATATGACTGGAAAAAACAACAACAACAGGATCAACAAATAATCAAACAATAACAACACCCAAACCAAATACTGCATCAACAATGACAACAACAAAACAACAGTGAAGTTGATATTATTGGAAAAACAACAACAACAGGATCAACAAATAATCAAACAATAACAACACCCAAATCAAATACTGAATCAACAATGACAACAACAAAACAACAGTAAAGTTGATACGACTGGAACAACAAAATCAGGATCAACATATAATCAAACAACAACAACACCCAAACTAAATACTGCATCAACAATGCCAACAACAAAACAACAGTGAAGTTGATATGACTGAAACAAAAACAACAACAGGATCAACATATATTTAAACAACAGCAACACGAAGCCAAATACTGAATCAACAATGACAACAACAGAACAACAATGAAGTTGGTATGACTGGAAAAACAACAACAACAGGATCAACATATAATCAAACAACAACAACACCCAAACCAAATACTGCATCAACAATGACAGCAACAAAACAACAGTGAAGTTGATATGACTGGAAAAACAACAACAACAACAGGATCAACATATAATAAAAAGCAACAACACCCAAACCAAATACTGAATCAACAATGACAACAACAAAACAACAGTGAAGTTGATATGATTGGAACAACAACAACAGGATCAACATATAATCAAACAACAACACCCAAACCAAATAATGCATCAACAATGACAACAATAAAACAATGACTGGAAAAACAACAACAACAGGATCAACATATAATCAAACAACAACAACACCCAAACCAAATACTGAATCAACAATGACAACAACAAAACAACAGTGAAGTTGATATGATTGGAACAACAACAGGATCAACATATAATCAAACAACAACACCCAAACCAAATAATGCATCAACAATGACAACAATAAAACAATGACTGGAAAAACAACAACAACAGGATCAACATATAATCAAACAACAACAACACCCAAACCAAATACTGAATCAACAATGACAACAACAAATCAACAGTGAAGTTGATATGACTAGAAAAACAACAACAACAGGATCAACATATAATCAAACAACAACAACACCCAAACCAAATACTGCATCAACAATGACAACAACAAAACAACAGTGAAGTTGATATGACTGGAACAAGAAATCTGTGGATTCACATGTCTCACCTAACTTAAAAATAAAAAGGTCAATGATACTTAAATGAAAGTTTGTAAACATTTTAGTAATTAAAAACAATCGAGTTTGCCGTTTGCCAAGATGACATTTAATTGCATTTGTTTAAAAAAGAAATGCCATTCTATTAAAAACAAGAGGCCCAAGAGGTCCTGCGGATGCTCTACTGCCTAAAACGGCTCTTATATCAAAAGGTGTCGACATAATATTCCCATCAGTAGTTTTTGTCAAACATTGCAAAAACAACAGGGATAGAATGGCCTTAGATCGCTCACATGGTAATCATGGGCAATACGTCTGCTGTGTCTAGTCTGGCATGGGCATTTTTTAATTTGTCCCACTTTCTTCTATGAATGAAATTTCATAAAAATGTGGGGGTGGGGTGGGGGGGGGGGGAGGGGGGGTTGAGTGGGGTGTATATTAACATTCTAAACCTACATATTTAACAAAGGAAAATACAATATGCATTTTTCAACAAATCAAGGGCCATAACCTGTAGTTACTAACTAGATCTAGCTGTTTTTCGAACTTGTCCAAACTTTTATTGATATACCAAGCTTTGCACATCTAGACATCATACTGAGGCTTCCTGCCAAATTTTGTAGAAATCCAACAAGCCATTTAGTAGTAGCGCCGACAAGAAATTTAATGTAAAAATGTCAAAGTGCCATAACTCTGTCATAAATCAGCAAAGTGGAACAAAAGCGTGAAATGCACAACTAGACATCTTGCCGATGCTACCTGCCAAGTTTCATCAAAATTAGGTGTAGCGCTGACAAGAAATTTAAAAAAAATGTTTCAAGGGGCCGTAACTCCATCTAAAATCAAAGAACCGGGAAAAAAATGCAATAGGCACAGCAATGCTTCCTGCTAACACGGCGTTAACACCAAAAAAAAAAATTAAAACAAAAAAATAATAAAGTCAGAAAATTAAAAAAAAAAAAAAAATAATGAAAAAAGGAAAAAAAAGAAAAAAAAAATCAATCAAATAATCAATGAATAAAAATTAAAACAATTTTTAAAAAAAATAAATAAAATATATCTATTAAAAAATAAATAATTAAATATATATATATACCAATTATGAAAAAAAAAAGTCAAAACATCAGGTAAAGTTTGGTAAAGATCAGATGAAAGATGAAAGCCCTATTGTATTTACGTGGCAACATATAGCATTTTTAACTAAATCAAGGGCCATAACTCCGCTGTTATTGGTCCGATCTGGCTGATTTTCAAACTTGTGTGAGCTTTCATTGATATTAACAATCTGGTAAAGTTTGGTAAAGATCGGATGAAAAAATGAAGGCCTTTGGCCAGTAGAGCTAAAAATCATCAGCTCCAAAAAGTAGGTCAAGGTCATAGATGAAATCCAGGCATCCAAAAAAAAAGAAGCACTACCAAAAACACAACTATGTCAATATTATATGTTTTTTTCCAAAGATTAAGCTATAAATTAGGTTTAAAACATCTAGTGCATAATTCTAGTTCATGAGAAAGTGATGTAAATTTAACAATTAAAGTTATCTGCCCTTTATTTGGATGGTGAACATTTACATTTGCTTTGTCACGTTGCAATGTACTACTCAAGATACAACTATAAGCAAAGTTTCAAAGGTCTTGGTGCATACAGTTTGTGAAAAAGTGACCTAAACGCCAAAGTTGAAGGTAAAAATTATAAGGTTATCTGCCCTTGCTTGGAGGGTCAAGATCACTTCCACATTTGCTTTGTCACGTTGCGATATACCACCCATGATACAACTATAAGCAAAGTTTGAAAGGTCTAGTGCATATAGTTTGTGAGAATATGACCTAAACGCAAAACATGAAAGTTGACGCCGCCGCCACCGGAAAAGCAACACATGTATCTTTTTTCTTCAAAATGGTGAGACAAAAATGAATGCTTATGCAAGCAAACACTTTTGAATTGGTTTTATTAAACTTACTCAGTTAATGCCACTGTCTTACGCCGGGAATCACTGTACACAGACTATGATTAATTGAATTGAATGTTGTTTAACGGCTCATCAACACAATAGTTATCTAGAGATGCCCCCGAGAGAGGGGAAGGATACATAGGAATCCGGGAACCGTGCCCTACTCTTAAAGACTATTATTAAAATACAGTTTAAAACAATCTTTGCATTTACACTCTGGTCAAGAAGTTGCAATAACATATACTGAAAGGAAAAAGAAACGCAGGGTGCGTATTTTCGCTATATATTGTATGTTTAAAATGCTACTGCTAATCGAATGGTGCAGGGCGACATTAGGTCTGTCCTTTTAGAAAGGTTTAAACAGCACTGAACACACCAATGGTTACCCATTTAAAGTTTCATTATCGTCAGAATGCGCATTTGGCTCAAGCAGGTGAGCAAACTTAGGCTTTAAATGTTGCAATCACTTAACATTAAATACAGTATTGAACTGGCTCAATTTTTCAAAGAGGAACTTCAGCATTTATGAATTTCTTGTTACAACGTGCACTGTGATTAAAACGTCTACAACATCCCATTTGTGTCCTTTCTCTAACTAACTGCACTTTTTTTTTTACAAAACATCTTGGGATTTCCTTGGAATATATATGGAATTAAGAGTGCAGTATATGCAATATATAGCGGAAATACGCACCCTGCGTTTCTTTTTCCTTTCAGTATACATGTAACAGCCAGTCAAACGTCTGGTTATTTATATCTATGTTTAATTACGCGAACGCTAGTCTAGACAAGAAATCTGTACTGGCCATCTGAAGTTCGTAATGTCCACTATGTGATGTTCTCTGCAATTACAACAAATGACCAACATCTGAGACCCCAACTCAATGGTATTGTCCACTGACTGCCACTCAATGGTATTGACCGCTGACTGCCACTCGAGGGTACTGACCGCTGATTGCCCGCTGATTGCCAATCTAGGGTATTGACCGCTGCCTGCCACTCATGGGTATTGACTGCTGCCACTCATGGGTATTGACCACTGACTGCCACTCAAGGGTATTGACCGCTGCCTGCCACTCAAGGGTATTGACCGCTGCCTGCCACTCAATGGTATTGACCGATGCCTGCCACTCAAGGGTATTGACCGCTGCCTACCACTCAATGGTATTGACCGCAGCCTGCCACTCAATGGTATTGACCGCCGCCTGCCACTCAATGGTATTGACCGCCACCTGCCACGCAATGTATTGACTGCTGCCTTGCCACCCAATGGTATTGACCGCACCTGCCACCAAATGTATTGTCCGCTGCCCGCCAACCAATGGTATTGACCACTGTCTGCCACCAAATGGTATTGACCGCTGCCTGCCACTCAATAGTATTGACAACTGCCTGCCACCCAATGGTATTGACCGCTGCCTGCCACTCAATGGTATTGACCGCACCTGCCACCAAATGTATTGTCCGCTGCCCGCCAACCAATGGTATTGACCGCTGTCTGCCACCAAATGGTATTGCCCGCTGCCTGCAACCCAATGGTATTGACCGCTGCCTGCCACCCAATGGTATTGACCGCTGCCTGCAACTCAGTGGTATTGACCGCTGCCTGCCACTCAATGGTATTGACCGCTGCCTGAAACTCAATGGTATTGACCGCTGCCTGAAACTCAATGGTGTTGAACGCCGACTGCCACCAAATGGTGTTGGCCGCTGCCTGCCCCCCAACGGTAAATGGTATTGACCGCTGCCTGTCACCCAATGGTATTGACCACCGCCTGCCACCAAATGGTATTGACCGCTGCCCGAAACTCAATGGTGTTGACCGCCGACTGCCACCAAATGGTGATGGCCGCTGCCTGCCCCCCAACGGTAAATGGTATTGACCGCTGCCTGCCACCCAATGGTATTGACCACCGCCTGCCACCAAATGGTATTGACCAATGACTGCCACCCAATGGTATTTACCGCTGCCTGCCACTCAATGGGTATTGACCGCTGCCTGCCACCCAATGGTATTGAAAGCTGCCTGCCACCCAATGTTATTGACCGCTGCCTGCCACCCAATGATATTGACCGCTGCCTGCAACTCAATGGTACTGACCGCTGCCGGCCACTCAATGGTATTGACCGCTGCCCGCCACCCTATGGTATTGACCGCTGCCTACCCCCAATGGTATTGACCGCTGCCTACAACCCAATAGTAATGTCCTCTGCCTGCCACCCAATGGTATTGACCGCTGCCTGCCACCCATTGGTATTGACCGCTGCCTGCCACCCAATGGTATTGACCGCTGCCTGAAACTCAATGGTATCGACCACTGCCCACCACTCAATGGTATTTACTTAGACTGGTATTTACTTATACAATTCAATACATTTACTTATACAGTCCAATGGTAATTACTTATACAGTTGAATCGTATTTACTTGTACAGTGGTATTTACTGCTACAATTCAATGGTATTTACTGATACAATTCCTTGGTATTTACTTATACAGTTAAATGGTATTTACTTATACAGTTCAATTGTATTTACTTATACAAGTCAATGGTATTGACTTATACAAGTCAATGGTATTTACTTATACAAGTCAATGGTATTTACTTATAGTGGTATTTACTTATACAATTCAATGCTATTTACTAATACAATTCAATGGTATTTACTTATACAATTCAATGGTATGTACTTATACAAGCCAATGGTATTTACTTATACAAGCCAATGGTATTTACTTATACAAGCCGATGGTATTTACTTACACAAGTCAATGGTATTTACTTACAGAATTCAATGGTATTTACTGATACAGTTCAATGGTATTTACGTAAACAGTTCAATTGTATATGCATATACAGTTCAATGGTATTTACTTATATGGTTCAATGGTATTTACTTATACAGGTCAATGGTATTTACTTATTTATTGATACAGTTCCACGGCATTATTTTATACAGTTCAGTGGTATTTACTTATACAATTCAATGGTATTTCAATGGTATTTACATATACAGTTCAATGGTATTTACTTATACAGTTAAATGGTATTTACATATACAGTTCAATGGTATTTACTTATACAGTTCAATGGTATTGACTTGTACAGTGGTATTTACTTATACAGTTCAATAGTATTTACTTAAAAAGTTTAATGGTATTTACTTATACAAGTCAATGGTATTTACTTATAGTGGTATTTACTTATACAATTCAATGGTATATACTTATACAATTCAATGCTATTTACTTAAACAATTCACTGGTACTTACTTATACAGTTAAATGGTACATGTATTTACTTATACAATTCAATTGTATTTATTTAAACAGTTCAGTGGTATTTACATATACCGTTCAATGGTACTTATACAAGTCAATGGTATTTACTTATACAGTGGTATTTACTTATACAATTCAATGGTATTTACTGATACAATTCAATGGTATTTACGTATACAATTCAATTGTATTACCTGATACAATTCAATGGTATTTACATATACAATTCAATGGTATTTACTTAAACAATTCAATGGTATTTACTTAAACAATTCAATGGTATTTACTTATAAAAGTCAATGGTATTTACTTATACAAGACAATGGTATTTACTTATAGTGGTATTTACTTATACAATTCAATGGTATTTACTTATACAATTCAATTATATTTACTTATACAATTCAGTGGCATTTCAATGGTATTTACTGATACAGTTGAATGATATTTACTTATACTGTTCAATGGTATTTACTTACACGATTCAGTGGTATTTACTTATATAATTCAATGGTATTTACTAATACAATTCAATGGTATTTACTTATACAGTTCAATGGTATTTACTTATACAAGTCAATGATATTTACTTATAAAAGTCAATGCTATTTACTTATACAATTGAATGGTATTTACTTATACAATTCAATTATATTTACTTATACAATTCAATGGCATTTCAATGGTATTTGGTGATACAGTTCAATGGTGTTTGCTTATAATGTTCAATGGTATTTACTTACACAATTCAATGGTATTTACTTATACAATTCAATGGTATTTACTTATACATTTCAATGGAATTTTCTTATACAGTTCAATGGTATTGACTTATACAATTCAATGGTATTTACTTATACCATTTAATGATATTTACTGATCCAATTCAATGGTATATACTTAAACAGTCAACATGGTCAATGTTATTTACTTATACAGTTCAATGATATTTACTTATACAATTCAATAGTATTTACTTATACAATTCAATAATATTTACTTATACAATTCAATGGTATTTACTTATACATTTCAATGGAATTTACTTATACAGTTCAATGGTATTTACTTTTACAATTAAATGATATTGACTTATACAATTTAATGGTATTTACTTATACCATTTAATGATATTTACTGATCCAATGTAATGGTATATACTTAAACAGTCAACATGGTCAATGTTATTTACTTATACAGTTCAATGATATTTACTTATACAATTCAATAGTATTTACTTATACAATTCAATAATATTTACTTATACATTTTAATGGCATTTCAATGGTATTTGCTGATACAGTTCAATGGTATTTACTTATACTGTTCAATGGTATTTACTTACACAGTTCAATGGTATTTACTTATACAATTCAATGGTATTTACTGATACATTTCAATGGTATTTACTTATGCATTTCAATGGTATTTACTGATGCAATTCACTGGTATTTACTTATGCAATTCAATGGTATTTTCTTATCCAATTCAATGGTATTTACTTATCCAATTCAATGGTATTTACGTTTACAATTCAATGGTATTGACTGATACAATTCAATGGTATTTACCTATACAAATCAATGGTATTTACTTATACAGTTCAATGGTATTTACTTATAAAAGTCAATGGTATTTACTTATACAAGTCAATGATATTTACTTTTAGTGGTATTTACTTATACAATTCAATGGTATTTACTGATACGATTCAGTTATATTTACTTCTACAATTCATTGGCATTTCAATGGTATTTACTGATACAGTTAAATGGTATTTACTTATACAATTCAGTGGTATTTACTTATACAATTCGGTGGTATTTACTTATACAATTCAATGGTTTTTACTTATACAGTTCAATGGTATTTACTTATACAATTCAATGGTATTTACGGATACAAATAAATGATACAATTCAATGACATTTACGTATACAATTCAATGGTATTTACTTATACAATTCAATGGTATTAACTTATACAATTCAATGGTATTTACTTATACAATTCAATGGTATTTACTTATACAATTCAATGGTATTTACTGATACAATTCAATGGTATTAACTTATACAATTCAATGGTATTTACTTATCCAATTCAATGACATTTACGTATACAATTCAATGGTATTAACTTATACAATTCAATGGTATTTACTGATACAATTCAATGGTATTTACTGATACAATTCAATGGTATTTTCTTATACAATTCAATGGTATATAAAGTCTCCCAGCTCATTCCCCCCATAACCATGAGATTGTCCATACTCAGTTAACTCTTTAAGGACATCCATATTTACGGCAGTAAATTGATCTTAAATTGCGATATTAACTATTTTTCTAGGGTAACATCATAACCCGCATTATAGCAGTAGGTTCAATATACCACACCTTTTGCATACACGGATAACACTACAATAACAAGAAATCTGTGGATTCACATGTTTCACCTAACGGGGTGCTTGACTTAAAAATAAAAAGGTCAATGATGCTTAAATGAAAGTTTGTAAACATTTTAGTAACTAAAAACAATCGAGTTTGCTGTTTGCTGAGATGACATTTAAGTGCATTTGTTTAAACAAAAAAGGCCATTCTATTAAAAACAAGAGGCCCAAAGGGCCTGTGGATGCTCTACTGGCTAACACGGCTCTTATATCAAGTGTTGTTGACATAAAATTCCCATCAGTAGTTTCTGTAAACATTGCAAAAATAACAGGGATAGAATCGCCTTCGATCACTCACATGGTAATCATGGGCAATAAGTCTGCTGTGTCTAGTCTGGCATGGGCATTTTTTAAATTGTCCCATTTTCTTCTATGAATGAAATTTCATAAAAATTGGTGGTGGTGGTGGGGGTAGGGGTATATTAACATTCTAAACAAATATGGTAAAGATCAGATAAAAAATGAAGTAACTTCAGATTTAATAAAGGAAATACAATATGCATTTTTCAACAAATCATAACCTGTCGTTATTAACTAGATCTAGCTGTTTTTCGAACTTGTCCAAACTTTCATTGATATACCAAGCTTTGCACAACTAGACATCATACTGAGGCTTCCTGCCAAATTTTGTAGAGATACAACAAGCCATTTAGGAGTAGTAGCGCCGACAAGAAATTTAATGTCAAAATGTCAAAGTGCCATAACTCTCGTCATAAATCAGCAAATTGGAACAAAAGCATGAAACAAAACCGATGCTTCCTGCCAAGTTTCATCGAAATCCAACAAGGCGTTTAGAAGGAGGAGCGCCGACAAGAAATTAAAAAAATAATTTCAAGGAGCCGTAACTCCATCTAAAAACAACGAACCGAAAAAATAACGCAAAAGGCAAAGCAATGCTACCTGCTAACATGGCGTTAACACCAAAAAAAAATCAAATAAAAAAAACAAAAAAAAACAAAAAAAAACAACAACAAACAAAAACAAACAAAAATTAATAAATCAATGAATAAAAATTAAAACAAAAAAAAAAAATATAAAAAAATAATATATCTATTAAAAAAATAAAAATATATATTAATAATGAAAACAAAAAAAAGGCAAAACATCCGGTAAAGTTTGGTAAAGATCAGATGAAAACTGAAAGCCTATTGTATTTACGGGGCAAAATATAGCATTTTTAACTAAATCAAGGGCCATAACTCCGCTGTTATTGGTCCGATCTGGCTTTTCGAACTTGTGCGAGCTTTCATTGATATTAACAATCTGGGAAAGTTTGGTAAAGTTCGGATGGAAAATGAAGGCCTTTGGCCAGTAGAGCTAAAAATCATCAGCTCCAAAAAGTAGGTCAAGGTCATAGATGAAATCCAGGCATCCAAAAAAAAGATGCACTACCAAAGACACAACTTTGTCAAAATAGAATATGTTTTGTTTCCAAATATTAAGCTATAAATTAGGTTTAAAACATCTAGTGCATAATTCTAGTTCATGAGAAAGTGATGTAAATGTAACAATTAAAGTTATCTGCCCTTTGCTTGGATGGTGAAGGTCACATCTACATTTGCTTTGTCACATTGCAATGTACCACTCAAGATACAACTATAAGCAAAGTTTGAAAAGTCTTAGTGCATACAGTTTGTGAAAAAGTGACCTAAACGCCAATGTTGAAGGTAAAAATTATAAGGTTATCTGCCCTTGCTTAGAGGGTCAAGGTCATTTCCACATTTGCTTTGTCACGTTGCGATGTACCAATCAAGATACAACTATAAGCAAAATTGTAAAGGTCTAGTGCATACAGTTTGTGAAAAAGTGACCTAAACGCAAAAGTTGAACCTAAAAATTATTAAGTTATCTGCCCTTTGCTTGGAGGGTCAAGGTCACTTCCCCATTTGCTTTGTCACGTTGCCATATACCACCCAAGATACAACTATAAGCAAAGTTTGAAAGGTCTAGTGCATACAGTTTGTGAGAATATGACCTAACGCAAAACTTGAATGTTGACGCCGCCGCCGCCGCCGGAAAAGCAACACCTATGTCTCTTTTTTTCTTCAAAAAGGCGAGACAAAAACAACAACAACAGGATCAACAAATAATCAAAGAACAACACCCAAACCAAATACTGAATCAACCATGACAACAACAAAACAACAGTGAAGTTTATACGACTGGAACAACAAATACAGGATCAACAAATAATCAAGGAACAACACCCAAACCAAATACTGAATCAACCATGACAACAACAAAACAACAGTGAAGTTTATACGACTGGAACAACAAATACAGGATCAACATATAATCAAACATAACACCACCCAAACCAAGTATTGCATCAAAAATGACAGCAACAAAACAACAGTGAGGTTGATATGACTGGAAAAACAACAACAACAGGATCAACATATAATCAAATAACACCACCATCCATACCAAATACTGCATCAAAAATGACAAAAACAAAACAACAGTGAAAGTTGATATGACTGGAAAAAAACAACAACAACAACACCCAAACCAAATACTGCATCAACAATGACAGCAACAAAATAACAGTGAAGTTGATTTGACTGGATAAACAAGAGGCCCAAGAGGGCCTGTGGACGCTCTACTTGCTAATATGGCTCTTATGACATCAATGAAGCGAGTGACTATCGTCTTAAAGAGGCAAAATATAGCATTTTTAACTATATCAAGAGCCATAACTCCGCCATTACTGGTCCGATCTGGCTGATTAGGATCAACTAGACATCAAGAGCACTATTCCTGTGAAGTTTCATGAACATCCGTCAAGTAGTTTTAGAGGAGTAGTCGCTACAAGTTTTTATTATATAACTCTATGTAAACAAAGATGGCCACTGGCAGCCATGTTTTAACGTCGAATCAAAATAATGTTCGACTAGGAAGTTTTCAAGAAGTAGTCGCAACAAACTTATTTTTTAAAAATCTATTTTTAGCTGTGGTGGCCATCTTGAATTTCCGGTCAACCTGACATTTTGCTAGGATCAATTAGACACCAAGAGCAACATTCCTGTAAAGTTTCATGAAAATCCACCAAGTAGTTTCAGAGGAGTAGTCGCTACAAGTTTTTACTATAGACATGTTTAACGTTGAATCAAAATGATTTTTGACAAGGACCAACATCATGTCATGCTGATCATTTTAGAAAAAGTCTCATATCAATATCACTTATAGTTTTCAAGAAGTAGTCGCTACAAACTTGTATTTTAAAAATCTATTTTTAGCTTTGGCGGCCGTCTTGGATTTCACATCAAAATGAATTTTTGCTAGGATCAACTAGACTTCATGGGCAACATTTCTGTAAAGTTTCATGAATATCCATCCAGTAGTTTCAGAGGAGTAGTCGCTACAAATAAAACTTTACGGACAGACAGACGACGGACACCGCACCATGGCCTACATAAGCTTTCATTTTTTTATTGATACATAAATTTAAAAATCTGATTCTGAAAAAATCGAGTTTCGAGTGGGAGCAGGGACAGGCAGGGGGTGGGGGTGGCAACATATATGTGTAAGAAGCTATGTAAGAATTGACCAAAACACCGAAATATGGAGGAAAAAAAAATTAATTAAAATATTCCAGTTTCGAGGTGGTGGGGTGGGGATGGGAGGGGAGGGGTGGAGAGGAGGGGGCTGTGGATGGCGAAACATAGCTATGTGTTAGAACTGACCAAAACAACAAAATATATTTAAAAAAATCAAGTTTCGAGTGAGGGTGGGGGAGAGTCAGGGGGGTGGGGGGGGGGGAATTAGGGCAACATATTTGTGTAAGAAGCTATGTAAGAATTGACCAAAACAACACAGAAATAGGAAAAAAATAAAATAAAAAAATATTCCAGTTTCGAGGGTGGGGTGGGTGGTGCGGAGGCATGATGGTGGTGGGGGGTGGTGGGGGTGGCCACATATGTGTAAGAAGCTATGTGTAAGAATTGACTAAAACAACACAGAAATATGTAAAAAAAAAAAAAATGGGTGTCGAGTGGGGTGGTGGTGGGGAGGGGCATGTGTGGGGCGAGAGGGGGGGGGGGGAGGAGGAGGGAGCCCATGCTCCAATATGCGTGAAGTATGAAGAAGATGCTATAAGAAATCCCAAACCAAAATTAGTACATATATACATGGCTTACATCAAACCTATGACTGCCTTTATTGCACATTTTATGGGCCATCCAGATTTGGGTTCCATGGGAGCCCAGAATTTGCCAGAATACAAAATTAACTTACCAATTCCCAAATTTAGTTCAGCTAGGACTAGAAATTTAAGAGATATAGACTTGTAAACACAGCTTACACGCAAAAGTTGATGTGAAATAGACACATTTAAGGGCTGTCAGAATTTGGGTTCCATGGGAGCCCAGAGGTTAACAGGAACCAAAATTACTTAATCAGCCCTTAAGATAATGCTATAAGGAAGCTAATGGCCAAATTTTGTTGTGCTAGGGTAAGACTTGGTAAGAGATATAGACTTGTAAACACAGCTTACATGCAAAATTTGATGTGAAATGGACACATTTTATGGGCTATCATAATTTGGGTTCCATGGGAGCCCATGGATTACAGAACCAAAATTGCTTATGCAGCCCTTAAGATGATGCTATAAGGAAGCCCATGGCCAAATTTGGTTGTGGTAGGATAAGAAATGTAAGAGATAAAGACTTGTAAACACAGCTTACACGCAAACCTTGATGTGGGACGCCGACACCCGACGCCAACGCCGACGCCGCTGAGGTGATTGCATAAGCTCTCTTATTCTTCGAATAGTCGTGCTAAAAATTGAGTTTCAAGTGTGGAAGTGGTGTTGGGTGCAGGGGGAGAGGCAGGGGGGAAAATATATATGTGGAAGAAGCTATGTGTAAGAATTGACCAAAACAACATAGAAATATGTAACAAAAAAAAAGATTAAATAAAAATATTCCAGTTTTGAGTGTGTGGATGTGTGTGTGTGGGTGAGGAGGGGTGGAGGGGGAGGTGGAACATGTGTAAGAATTGACCAAAACAAAGGAATATGTCAAACAAAAATTATTATTAACAATCCAGTTTTGAGTGGGGGTGGGGTGGGGGAGAGGCATCGGTGGTGGGCGGGAGGGCTTGTATGTGTAAGAAGCTATGTAAAAATTGGCCAAAACAACACAGAAATATGTAAAGAAATAAAAATAAAAATATTCCAGTTTTGTGTAAGTGGGTGAGGTAGGGTGGGGGGGAAGGGGGAACATAGCTATTTGTAAGAACTTACAAAAACAAAACAGAAATATGTAAAATTACAAATAAAACAAGAAATCCGTGGAGTCACATGTCTCGCCTAATGGGGGCTGGACTTAAAAATAAAAATGTCAATGATGCTTAAATGAAAGTTTGTAAACATTTTAGCAACTAAAAACAATCGAGTTTGCCGTTCGATGAGATGACATTTAAGTGCATTTGTTTAAAAACAAAATGCCATTATATTAAAAACAAGAGGTCCAAGAGGGCCTGTGGATGCACTACTGGCTAAAACGGCTCTTATATCAAGGGTTGCCGACATAAATTTCCCATCAGTAGTTTTTTTGGTGGTGGGTGGGTGGGTTGGGGGGTTATATTTACATTCTAAACAAATATGGTAAAGATCAGATAAAAAAATGAAGTAACTACAGATTTAACATAGGAAAATACAATATAGCATTTTTCAACAAATCAAGGGCCATAACCTGCCGTTATTAACTAGATCTAGCTGGTTTTCGAACTTGTCCAAAATTTCATTTGATATACCATGCTTTGCACAACTAGACATCATACTGAGGCTTCCTGCCAAATTTTGTAGAAATCCAACAAGCCATTTATGAGAAGTAGCGCTGACAAAAAAATTAAAGTAAAAATGTCAGAGTGCCATAACTCCCGTCATAAATTAGCAAATTGGAACAAAAGCGCGATATGCATAATTAGACATCTGACCGATGCTTCCTGCCAAGTTTCGTCGAAATGCAACAAGGCGTTTAGGAGGAGTAGCGCCGACAAGAAATTAAAAAAAAAAAACGGGGAAAAAAAAATGCAATAGGCGCAGCAATGCTTCCTGCCAACATGGCATTAACATAAAATATATATAATGAAATAAGAAAATTAAAAAAATAATAATAATAAAAAATTAAATTAAAAAAATAAAATAAAAAAAATAATAAAAAATTAAAATAATAAACAAGAGGGCCATGATGGCCCTATATCGCTCACCTGAGTACTGGCACATTATCGAACTTCTTTGAAATCTTATGGTCATATACAATCTGTGCAAGTTTGGTTAAGATTGTTCAAGAAATGTGGAAGGGGGCGTCCGTGGCCGAGTGGTTAACGTCTCCGACTTGAAATCACTTGCCCCTCACCGCTGTAGGTTCGATCCCTCAAGGGCCTAGGAATCTTTATGTGAGGAAGCTATCCAGCTGGCTTGCGGAACGTCGGTGGTTCTACCCAGGTGCCCGCCCGTGCACGAAAATTGCCCGGAGGGGCACCTGGGATCTTCCTCCACCAATGGAAGCTGGAAAGTCGCCATATGACCTTAGCTGTTGGTGCGACTATAAAATCCAATTCAATCAAGAAATGTGGGCTCTGTTGTGTATATCAACATTGATATAGACAGTTTAAGACACTGACAAAGTTTGGTAAAGATCAAATACAAAATGAAGGTGCTAGAGAGTAACACCTTGGGCAGAGCCAAATGTGACCCCAGGGCTACATGTAACATATGAGAGATGTGTGCTTTGTGGTTTTAGAGAGATGATTTTTTAAGTTTTTCCCTATACAAGTCTATGTAAAACGTGACCCCTGGGGCGGGGCCAAATGTGAACCCAGGGTCACCATTTGAACTAACTTGGTAAAGGACCAAAAGAGTATAGTTAATGCAAAATATTAAACCTCTGGCTCTTTTAGTTCCAGAGAAGAAGACTTTAATGTGTTTCCTATATAAGTTTATGTAAAACTGTGACCCACGGAGTGTGGTCAAATTTTACCCCAGGGTCACCATTTGAACAAACTTGGTAGAGGACCATAATCTAATAGTAAATGCAAAATATTAAACCTCTGGCTCTTGCAGTTTCAGAGAAGATTGTTTTTTTCCTATATATATGTCTATATAAAACTGCGACCCCCGGGGCAAGGCCAAGTTTGACACCAGGGTCACAATTTGAACAAACTTGGTAGAGGACCATAAGCTTATAGCAAATGCAAAATATTAAACCTCTGGCTCTTGCAGTTCCAGAGTAGAAGATTTTTTTCAGTTTTTCCCTATACAGGCCTATGTAAAACTGTGAAGCCCAGGGCGGGGCCAAATGTGACACAGGGTCACCATTTGAACAAAATTGTAAGAGGACCATGAGTTTATAGCAAAATCAAAATATTAAACCTCTGGCTCTTGCAGTTCCAGAGAAGAAGAATTTTTCAGTTTTTCCCTATACAGGCCTATGTAAAACTGTGACCCCCGGGGCGGGGCCAAAAGTGACCCAGGGTCACCATTTGAACAAAATTGGTAGAGGACCATAAGCTTATAGTAAATGCAAAATATCAAACGTCTGGCTCTTGTAGTTTCCGAGAAGTTTTTTTTTTTTTCCTATATAAGAAGTCTATGTAAAACTGTGACCCCCAGGGCGGGGACAAATTTGACCCAAGGGTCCCCATTTGAACAAACTAAGTAGAGGACCATAAGCTGATGCTACATGTTATACATGAGAGCTCCATTCCATGTGGTTCCATGTGGTTCCTTTCAATCCTCCGTGATGCCACTGAGTTCCGTCGGTGTGTTCTTGGGCAAGACACTTTACCTTAGCCTCGTCCGTCGGATGGGGACGTAAACCGGGTGGTCCCGTGTATCGGTCTATCCTCCGAGCATGTTAAAGAACCATAGGAATCTATTCGATAATAAGAGTAGGGCAGGTTCCCGGATTCCTATGTATCCTTCCACTCTCTCTGGGACGGCTCTAAATAACCTATACTGTGTTGATGAGCCGTTAAACAACATTCAATTCAATTCAATTCCATGTGGTTCCAGAGAAGAGTTTTTTCAGTTTTTCCCTATACAAGCTTATGTAAAACTGTGACCCCCGGGGCGGGGCCAAATGTGACCCCTGAGTCACCATTTGAACAAACTTGGTAGAGGACCATGAGCTTATTACAAAAGCAAAATATTAAACCTCTGGCTCTTGCAGTTCCAGAGAAGAAGATTTTTTTCAGGTTTTCCCTATACAGGCCTATGTAAAACTGTAACCCCCGGGGCGGGGCTAAAAGTGACCCAGGGTCACCATTTGAACAAAATTGGTATAGGACCATGAGCTTATAGCAAAAGCAAAATATTAAACCTCTGGCTCTTGCAGTTTCAGAAAAGAAGATTTTTTAAGTTTTTCCCTATACATGTCTATGTAAAACATGTGACCCTTAGGGCGGGGCCAAATGTGTCCTCAGGGTCACCATTTGAACAAACTTGGTAAAGGACCATAAGCTTATAGTAAATGCAAAATATCAAACCTCTGGCTCTTAAAAAAAATCCTATATAAGTCTATGTAAAATTGTGACCCCTGGGGCGGGGACAAATTTGACCCCAGGGTCACCATTTGAACAAACTTAGTAGAGGACCGTAAGCTGATGCTACATGTAATACATGAGACCTCTGTGCCTTGTGGTTTCAGAGAAGAATATTTTTTAAAGTTTTTTCCTATATAAGTCTATGAAAAACATGCAAAATCTCAATATACAAACTTTGGACCCCCGAGGCACAGCCATTTTTGACCCCGGGGACTTCATTTGAATAAACTTGATAGTCTAGCTGTTGGCGGTCATATTAAAAGAAAAACTGTCGAAATCTGTCTGGCGGTTCTTGAGAAGAAGATTTTTTAAGGTTTTGACCATATATGGTAATGGCGGCCATCTTGGTTGTCGTGCGGACCTAATTTTAACAAATCTAAAAAGCATTCATCAAAGGATCATCCACGTGAAGTGTGGTCAAAATTGGCCAAAGCTGTTTCTGAGGAGAAGTCGTTTGAAACAAAAGTTAACGACGGACGACGACGGACGGCGGACGAAGAGTGATCCCAATAGCTCACCTTTGAGCCTTCGGCTCCTTCGGCTCAGGTGAGCTAAAAAAAAATAAAAAAATATATATATATATCTATTAAAAAAAAAAAATAATATATATATATATACTTATAATAATAATAAAAAAAAAAGGCAAAACATCTGGTAAAGTTTGGTAAAGATAAGATGCAAAATGAAAGCCCTATCGGTATTAACGAGGCAAAATATAGCATTTTTAACTAAATCAAGGGCCATAACTCTGCTGTTATTGGTCAGATCTGGCTGGTTTTCTAACTTGTGCGAGCTTTCATTGATATTAACAATCTGGTAAAGTTTGGTAAAGATCGGATGAAAAATGAAGACCTTGGCCAGTAGAGCTAAAAATCATCAGCTCCAAACAGTAGGTCAAGGTCAAGGTCAAGGTATAAGCAAAGTTTGAAAGGTCTAAGTGCATACAGTTTGTGAAAAAGTGACCTAAACGCAAAACTTGAACCTAAAAATTAGCAAGTTATCTGCCCTTTGCTTGGAGGGTCAAGGTCACTTCCACATTTGCTTTGTCACGTTGTGATATATCACCCATGATACAACTATAAGCAAAGTTTGAAAGGTCTAGTACATAGTGTTTGTGAGAAAATGACCTAAACGCAAAACTTGAATGTTGACGCCGCCGCCGGAAAAGCAACACCTGTCTCTTTTTTTCTTCGAAAAGGCGAGACAAAAATCAATTTCGAGTGCCGTGTGTGTGGAGTGGGGAGACGCAAGGGGTGTGGGGGAGGGGCAAAATATATGTGTAAGAAGCCATGTGTAAGAATTGACCAGAACAACACAGAAATATTAGAATCAAAGGACTGAAGGTCCTGAGAGTCGCCAAGATTGAACAGTGTCTATCTTCTTGATGAGGTTAAAGGTTTTTAAATATTGAGAAAGTAAGAGTTTTAAAAAAAAAGTTTTTTTTTACCCCACCCACACCACCAAATATTGGCCGCGATTTTTCAAAAACGGCCTTGCAAAAGACGGCTGCACGGTTGGCTGCCTAATAACTTCCCCTCTGGAAAATAATTTTTAGAAGCAACAACGCCTTGATAAATCTGCTAACATACCAAACAAAGGAAACAGACCGATGATTTTCGAAAAATCGATTTTAGCAATTTTACGGGAGTTTTTCACACAATTCCGTGGGGCCGGGAGGAGAGTTGGAATTCCGTGAGATTTCATATCACGCCGTGAGGTATAACATGTATGCAATAACTACAATATTTACTGACATTTAGTTCCCAATTTGTTATCTGGGTCACACGTCATGAGCGGCACATCCAGGTAACTCCATTCATGAAATATATATATGCGTGTATTATTGCGCATAGTATTTCAGTTCCTTTTTCAAAAAGACACGTATATACTGTGGTGGGGAGGAGTGTGGTGGGGGCAACATATATGTGACAATTGTTCACAATCAGTAGTTATATTATTCGGTATATATAACGTTCACGTCAATCACCTTATGAAATTAAGTTATCTTGATGCAGTTAGAGGAACTAAATTCTCGAAGTGCGTACAGCACCCAATCCGATTTTGTTTTTGTGTATTAATGCGCATAATATTTCGGTAAACCTACAAAAAAGACATGTTTTTACTGTATAGAATTACAATTATTTCATTATTTCACAATCAGTAGTTATATTACTCGGTATACATAACGTTCATGTCAGTCACCTTATCAAATTAAGTTGTATTTGAAGCAGTTAAAGTGGACTACATTGCTTCCAATGGTAAAGCGTCTCACACGTTTTAAAAACTCTCTATTCAGAAATTGTACTATGAACATATACAATAAACATGATTCGGAAGAGTCAAAAATAAAAATGAAATAAAAATATTCCAGTTTCGAGTGTGGGGGGCGGGGAACATAGCTACGTGTAAGAATTTACCAAAACAACACAGAAATACGTAAAAAAAATAAAAATAGAGTTGCAAGTGAAGGGAGGGAGGAGGGGGGGGGGGCGGGGGGTTGGGGTGGGGGGGGGCGGGGGGGGGGCGGGGGGGGCGGGGGGGGGGGGCGGTACTGTGGTGGGGGCAACATATATGTGTAAGAATTGACTAAAACATATAATCAAACAACAACAACACTCAAACCAAATACTGCATCAACAGTGACAGCAACAAAACAACAGTGAAGTTCATATGACTGGAAAAACAACAACAACACCATCAACACATAATCAAACAACAACACCCAAACCAAATACTGCATCAACAATGACAACAATAAAACAACAGTGAAGTTGACATGACTGGAAAAACAACAACAACAGGATCAACATATAATCAAACAACAACAACACCCAAACCAAATACTGTATCAACAATGACAACAACAAAACAACAGTGAAGTTGATATGACTGGAAAAACAACAACAACATTACCATCATATAACCAAACCAAATACTGCATCAACAATGACAACAATAAAACAACAGTGAAGCTGAGATGAAAAAAACAACAACAGGATCAAAATATAACCAAACAACAACATCCAAACCAAATACTGCATCAACAATGACAGCAACACAACAACAGTGAAGTTGATATGACTGGAAAAACAACAACAACAGGATCAACATATAATCAAATAACAAAAACACCCAAACAAAATACTGCATCAACAATGACTAAAATAATACAACAAAGAAGTCAATATGACGGGAAAAACAACAGGATCAATATATAATCAAACAACAGCAACACCCAAGCCAAACATTTATTCAACAATAACAACAACAAAACAGTGAAATCGATGGAACAACAACAACAGGAAAAACATATTAACAACAACTACATCCAAGCCGTATAGGGAAACAACAATGACAACAATAAAACAACAGTGAAGTCGATGTGACTGAACCAACAATAACAGGATCAACATATAATCAAATGACAAAACCACCCAAGACAAATACTGAATCAACAATGACAACAACAAAATAACAGTGAAGTTGATGGAACAACAACAACTGGACCAACAGATTAACAACATCTACAACCAAGCAGAACAGGGAATCAACAATGACAACAAGAAAACAACAGTGAAGTCGACATGACTGAAACAACAACAACGGGATCAACATATAATCAAACAACAATAACATCCAAGGCAAATACTGCATCAACAACAACAACAACAAAACAACAGTAAAGTTGATATGACTGGAACAACAATAAGAGGAGCAACATATTAAACAACAATAACAACACTCAAGCCAAATACTGAATCAAAAATGACAACAACAAAACAAAAGTGTAGTCGATGGATCAACATATTAACAACAATTACACCCAAGTCAAATAGTGAATCAACAATGACAACAATAAAACAACAGTGAAGTCAATATGACTGGAACAACAACCACAGCAGGATCAACATATAATCAAACAACAACACCCTAGCCAAATACAGGATGAACAAAAACAATAACAAAACAGCAGTGAAGATAATATGACTGGAAAAACATATTAAACAACAACAACTACACCCAAACCAAATAGGGGATCAACACTGACAACAATACAACAACAGTAAAGCCGATATGACTGAAACAACAACAACAGGATCACCATATAATCAAACAACAACAACAACAACATCCAAGTCAAATTCTGCATCGACAATGACAACAACAAGAGCTGTCGGAGAACAGCGCAGCTCAATTATTCGATTTTT
>JAWPHD010023278.1:0-22540 GCA_037043455.1 Cyrtodaria siliqua | reverse complement strand
ATTATTGCATAAACAAGATGATTGAAGACTGACAACTCACCATCTTATCACTAAAGTGAACTGCCTGCTGTTTGACAATGTATCGACAACAAAAATATTTCTCTCTGGTATAAAGTAAATGACAGAAAAGCCATTTATATTTCCAAGGTTATTTTATTCACTCCAGATCTACAAGTATCTAGGATACATAAATTCAGAACAAATACAGAGTAATATATTCAATCCAGATCTGCTTGTACGAGCCTAAGACCAGGGTCCATATTCATAAAGCTTCTTAGCACTATCTTACGTCAAATTTTATAAAATTTTTAAACAACCATTTCTAATGAATTAAGACGTAAACCCACTACATATATATAATGGACTGTTTTTTTAATTAAGACCATTCCATTTATGTGACAGAATGGTGTTTTGGTGGATATGACTGATTAGCAGCTGGACATTGTAAACCCAGATCAGCCTGCGAGTTACTCGCAGGCTGATCTGGGTTTACAATGGACGCAAAGGCTATTATAGTCGTGCTTAGTGGGTTAAGGGTTAATATTGTTGATAATTCTCCCCTTTTCTTATATACATTTGATGTCTGAATAAAATATTAAAAAAAATAAAAATATTGTTAATATAAAGTAGTAAGGTTATTGATAATTAAACCCTACAGCTAAATATTTATCTTAAAACAGATGGCGTGTAGTGTCCCTGAGAGGTCAATAAGGATATTTGAAAATATGTAAAAATCTTAAATTATGTCTTCAGTAATACTGTCCACTTAACATGCTTAAGTTGCTTTATGAATATGGGACTAGCGATATTGCTCAGTTTAAACAGTAGTGGCTTATCAGCAACACCAGTAAGTAGGCCTGTAGCTACACTGAGGCACAGTGAGGCTGTTGCCTTAGTTGAAATTTTGTAAGATAAATATTTCACATAAAAATATAAACCTTAATATCGATATGTAATTAATCACCAACATAAATGTCAAGATTACAATACTCTGTTATGGGAAATGCGCTAAAACGCAGGAAATCGCTTGTATAAATCAAAACAAAGTCGGGGACATGCCCACGGACCCTTTAACCGTAGAAAGGGATTTGGCTCAGTTAAAATTAAGGGTTGGCTACGGAACTGGTAACTTAGTTTACCACTAGTTGTAGGAGTTTGTATCTTATATAAGATAAGGTAAAGGTTGGTTACGGAACTGGTAATCTAGTTTACCACTAGTTGTAGGAGTTTGTATCTTATATAAGATAAGGTAAAGGTTGGCTACGGAACTGGTAATCTAGTTTACCACTAGTTGTAGGAGTGTGTATCTTATATAAGATAAGGTAAAGGTTGGCTACGGAACTGGTAATCTAGTTTACCACTAGTTGTAGGAGTTTGTATCTTATATAAGATAAGGTAAAGATTGGCTACGGAACTGGTAATCTAGTTTACCACTAGTTGTAGGAGTGTGTATCTTATATAAGATAAGGTAAAGGTTGGCTACGGAACTGGTAATCTAGTTTACCACTAGTTGTAGGAGTGTGTATCTTATATAAGATAAGGTAAAGGTTGGCTACGGAACTGGTAATCTAGTTTACCACTAGTTGTAGGAGTGTGTATCTTATATAAGATAAGGTAAAGGTTGGCTACGGAACTGGTAATCTAGTTTACCACTAGTTGTAGGAGTGTGTATCTTATATAAGATAAGGTAAAGGTTGGCTCTAGAACTGGTAATCTAGTTTACCACTAGTCGTAGGAGTGTGTATCTTATATAAGATAAGGTTTACAATAACTATAAACAGTGCTATGAACACAAAATATATTACTATGAACACATGAAAAATCTGCAATGATTTAAAAAATTAAAAGCGAATTCAATGACTATGAACGGCTATTGAATAATGTTTAACCCTTAGCCTGCTACATATATATAATGGACTGTTTTTTCTATGAATTAAGACCATTCCATTTATGTGACAAATGGGTGTTTTGGGGAATATGACTGATCAGCAGTCGAACATTGTAAACCCTGATCAGCCTGCGAGTAAGGGCTGTTGTATTGAATTGAATTGGGGTTTTAAGGCGCACCAACACAGGAAAGGTTATATGGCACCTAACAGGAATGAACATGCCAGGCTCATTCTCCATGTACATCGAGATAAAATATGGAAAACGGGCCTAGAACCTTCTCAACCTGAACTGCAGAGTTGCTGCAAGTTCTATTGTAGATACTCCATTGACGCTGGAGCCACATTATTGTTTTTCTGCCACTGCTCTAGTGATATGGGCGAGATGGCCTCTGAAACAATGCAGGGGTCATGATGAAGACCTTTAATGAGCATGAACAAAAAATGATAAAATGAACATGAATTCGGGGGGTTCTACCCCTCTGCCTTCCCCTTCAACGGGATCTGCAGTGTCCCTATTATTTGCCCCGTAACCAAACGGGGCCCCCGAAAAACACACGGGGCTAGGCTGTTGTAGTCGTGCTTATAGAGGGTTAAGGGTTAAAGTACCTTGAATTATGTCTGACATACACTGATAACAACAATTAAATGCGGCAGATGAAACCATGTTATGTGTATAAAATGATATTAAGATATACAACGAATTTCATGAGAACATGTTTAACATTAAAGTAAAACGAGCAACACAATGTAGCTAAATATTTAGTTTGCTGGACAACATGAAAGCAAGGCAATTCATGTCCACTATTTTACAAAATCAAATAAAAAAAAAGAGCTGTGTATTTACATATATTAACTATTATTTAGCCCGTTTACTACTTGTAAGACAAGAGCACCTCCTAGTGGGGCAAGGCTAGCAGCAACACATGAAAGGTTATATGGTGCCTAACAGGACTGAACATTCCAGGCTCGTCTTCCATTTACATCACGATAAAACATGGAGAATGGGCCTAGAACCTCCTAACCTGCAGAGTTGCTGTAAATTTTATAGTAGACACTCCATTTACGTTTCCACATTTGCATCTGCAATTGTCTTGTTGTTTTTTTTACTTTTTCATTTTAATTCTCTGAATTTCTTGTATTAAGACGTGTATCCATATTTGTTGCGAAGTTCATGAAAGAAAAACTGTCGAAAGCTTTTCTTTAGATTTTTTAAGGTTCCAACCTTAAATAATTATCTTGAAAGTCGCGCTGACCTATTTTAAGAAATCTAAATACCATTGACCTACGGATCATCAAAATTGACCAAACGGTTTCTGAGAAATCATTTGAAGCAATGGCTTACGACGGACAGATGGATTGACAGACGGATGGACGAACGAAGGAAGAGTGATCTAAGTAGATCATCTTATGCTTTCGAGTCAGGTGATCTAAAAAAGAATAGGGGTGTTTAAGGACAAGCCAGCTTTTTTGTGTGCTCTGTGTTCAGGTATTAAAGACAGTAATTTCTAAGATCATTACTTTCACAATACAGACTTTAACATGGCTTCCAGCAACTAATTTCTAACAACGCACTTGTCAGTTTCTAGTCTCATAAAACGGTTGCGGTAGTGCATTGATAGGGTAAAAAAGTCCGTTTTCAAATAAAAGGATTTAACAATGTGTTAATAAAACCACTCATTAGCCATTATGCGTCGATCGAGCGAAGCGTGCGAGAAAATGTTTTGTACTGAGGGCGTGCATCGAAATTGTTTGATATTTTATCTACAGTAACATGGACATACATGTATGATCCGGAATATTTAGGGGGGGGGGGGGGGGGGTGGGGGGAGCCGCGCGCCGGCCCTGGATCCGCTAGTGGTTATGAGTATGCCATGTGTATAGCAATGCCATACATGAGAATAACACCTGTTTTAAAAATAAAATTTATAAATCAAACATTAGTAGCACTTGCAACAACTAGCAAAATCTGCAATGCACCCAAATACATTTCTTTTATTTCCTTTTTTATCTCCTCGGAGTTGATTAAGTATAACTAGGAACCATGCTCTGCTCTTTGATATTGAATATATTCCGATGATTCGTAAACATGCTCAGAGACTAAGTACACAAAACTGCCCTATTTACGTCTCCCTCTGACAACAAGACAGAGGGAAGTGTCCTTGCCAAGGAGACACTGAAGTGAAGTTTGAACCCGTGATCCTCGGATTCAGGGTCAAACATGCTATACACTGGGATTGACAGGTAATATAATTATAATATAATACTTTGATTACGTAATATCTAAATGTGCAGGCATTCATTTGTTTTACCATACTTGCATGTACAGAAAAAGATTTCATTTACTACATGTACATTTATATATATATATATATAGATCAAATATTACTTCAAGTGATTGATAGCATATACAGAGCAAAAATGATAAAGGATTTGATTTAAAATATTGCATCGAACAGCAACATGGTCTTTTTTGCAGTATGATACAAATTATAGGTCCGGATCGTTCAATTATATTGCTTTACGGACAAAATATGGTAGATTTGGGACTAATCATTTGATTGCTATTTTATTTATAGAGACTGGAGGCAATTTAGATCTTCTACATGTGTGTTTTGCAGCCTTAAAATCTCCTTATGAACTTATACAAGAAACATTATAAAACACAATATATAACAAGATGCAGTATTGCAGAGCAATACATGTCCCTTTAAATAACACACATTATTTTTAGTAACAGTGACCTTGACCATAAATGCAATCCCAAACTTGCTTTTCATATAAGCAAACTTCTTTTCTACACATTTATACTTGTATGTAAATCATTTTTCTTAAAACAAGTTTTTCAAATGTTTATTTCTTATGTATTTAATTTTGATATTTATTAATCTGATTTAATCACTTAGAATAAATAAAATGTATTTATTGTGAAAATCTACATCATACTCAGTTCACATACATGACTCCAGAAAAGATTCACGAAGTTCTCATCATGTAAATTCTGATGATCCATTGGTACTCCTCACTGATGTAAAAAATGTTCAGAATGGTCATCATTCATTTATTTGATGGGTGGTGGGGTCTAGAAGTTCTATTTTAAATACAGGTCTCTAATCATAAGACTTTTTATTGCGGGGTGTATTTTTAAAATATCTCCTCTTCCTCTCCATTTAATTATGGAATCACCCTTATAAATTTACTTCTAAAAAAACTGGCAGACTTTAACTGAAGATAACTTTCTTCAATAATAGTATAGATGCACAACTTTCTTCAATGACTGTATAGATACACAACTTTCTTCAATGACTGTATAGATGCACAACTTTCTTCAATGACTGTATAGATACACAACTGTTTGCAATGGCTGTAAAGATGCACATTTTTCTTCAATGACTCTATAGATACACAACTTTCTTCAATGACTGTATAGATGCACATTTTTCTTCAATGACTGTATAGATTCACAACTTTCTTCAGTGACTGTATAGATACACAACTTCCTTCAATGACTGTATAGATACACAACTTTCTTCAATGACTGTATAGATAAACAACTTTTTTCAATGACTGTATAGATGCACAACTTTCTTCAATGACTGTATAGATACACAACTTTCTTCAATGACTGTTTAGATACACAACTTTCTTCAATGACTGTATAGATACACAACTTTCTTCTATGACTGTATAGATACACAACTTTCTTCAATGCCTGTATAGATACACAACTTTCTTCAATGACTGTATAGATACACAACTTTCTTCAATGACGGTATAGATACACAACTTTCTTCAATGACTGTATAGATACACAACTTTCTTCAATGACTGTATAGATACACAACTTTTTCAATGACTGTATAGATACACATCTACAAAGTTTGATGAAGAAATATCATGAAAATTACAACGTTATAAGAAATGTTAAGATTTTGCATAAGTTTCCAGGGTTTCTTTAAAACCTAATATGACCTTGACCTTTTGATATGGTATACAGTTGACCTTTTCAATGACTACACATAATTCACTCAGAAAGCAGCTGTTAAAATGTCAGACACATCTACGGATACATCCATTCTGGATTGCTAAAAAAAAGGCGACGGAAAGTGCAGTAATAGATCAGCTTTTCAATATGTGAAGCAGAACGTAGCATTAGCAATCGTATAATTACATGTACCAATCAGAAGCATTTCTTTGGAATCTGAAAAAGTAAACAGATAAACTGTCACTGGGTTAAAAGTGTATATTATGGTTATATTTCATAATCTTATACGGAATGGGAACAAGTTTAAGGACTTTTATCACATAACATTGCAATCAAATTAGTAAAAATTAATTCAGATGGACATATAGGCCGTGTGCTGCTACCCAAATTTTGACATATTGGTACCAGTCAAGCTGGCAAATTCTAATATGCATTTTCGGAAAGGTCAATGTCTTACGCTTCTTTTAAGCCAGGATAGTATTTTTAGTTCGGTAGCTTAAGTGTTAAAAAGATTGAGATAACATAAAAAAATGATTCACAGAAATGTTACAATTCAAAGTTCCATTGTATTTGTCTTTGTGTCACCTTCGTGGTAGGGATCGTTTTGTCCGTAGTCTGTCTTCATTCGTCGTCTTCGTCCGTCTGTCCGTCACCTTTGACCTTCAATCTGAACTTGATCATAACTTAAAATGTATTTAACCTATGTTCATGAAACTTCATCAACATCTTCATCTCATCCTAAGGAAAGTCGTTACACATGTCTAATAACGTTTCATTTAGGCAAAGTTATGCCCTTTCCATTAACACTGCAACCTGACCTAAGCACATGACAGCCTACAAAAGTATTCTGTGGAACACCCTTCTGGTTATTTAACATATGCAAAAGCCTATGTGATTATCAGCCCTTGATTCCATCATTGAATAATATACTGAAAGGAAAAGGAAACGCATAATCAATAAATTGCCTATATACACCTAATTCCACGTAATATTCCAGATATATCTCAACGTGTTTTGTACTCAAAGGGCCTACAACTAATGGCAGAAAAGACAACTCTGTCATGTAGTAGACCTTTTAATCAAAGTATACTTTGTTACACGAAATTCATAAATGTTGAAAAGTCAAGCCATTTCAGTATTGTGTTTAATGCTTGAGCCAAATGCGCATTTTGTCGATAATGAAACCCTAGAACCGGTTGGCCTACTTTGCCAGTGAACGTTCCAAGGCGGTAGCCCTATTGTCAACCCTTTTGTGTTTGTGATGTCGTTTGCATTTATATTACTTTTGCCTTCTTGTTTGTCTGTTTGCGTGTTTGTTTCTGTTTTTTGTGGTTGACTGTCCTCCTTGAATGCTACTTTCCCTGTCCGATCTTTTTATATTTCTTTAAAAGGGTAACCATTGGTGTGTTCGGTGATGTTTAAACTTTCTTTCCGAAAAGACAGGCCTAATGCTGCCATGTACCATTCGATTAGCAGTAGCTATTAAACCTACAATATATAGCGAAAATATCCATTATGCGTTTCTTTTTCTTTTCAGTATATACTATTGTTAAATTCAACTTCGCACTGAAAATATGTATAGAGTACACCACTGTTAAAAACGAAAAATATTATTTATATCCCATGTGCCTTCAATACACAAATGATAAACATGAAAAGCGTGCACTTACTTTGTAAACATGTGGTATGGCGAAACGCTCGGATGAACAGTTTATTATATTTGTTATTTGGTTTGGACCATTTTTGTTCGAATATAGACATGCTAATGATCAATTGGTTTTGTTTGACAATGTTTCTATGCAAAATATACACTCATTTTTCACAAATATAGTTGCCGGTTATAAAACGTTTACAGAGAAAGTCCGTCAATGTCATAATACTATAACATTGAGATTATTTCGAAACCACATGCCATTTACAATGATGCATTTTGAAATTTGGATGATGTGATAACATGGCTTATTGTATTTAGAAATGATGTCTCGTCTGCTATTGCTGGATAAATGGAGCAATTTATTTGACATTAAACACACACACACACACACACACACACACACCTTTGAATAAAATTACGTCATACTTTTCGGAAATATAGGGCACAATGTCAGCCATATAAGTATTCTTTCTGATATTATGTTCACGTAAATAATATTGAATTATTGTCATTTACTTTATGAAATTTATTGAAATTGCTCATGCCTAACGTTTGCATTTGGTTGAACATTTCACTTGACCATACCCCATCCATTTTAGAGGTTGTTTTTATTTAAAGATGGCAGATTAATATTCCTTAAATATACAGCAGCTAATGGATGTTACATGTGATGCAAGTTAACACAGGGTAGATACAAAGACAATGTTGCAAAGAGGTTTGAAAGACTTACACAGTAGTTGAAAGACTAGCACAGCAGTCTTTGCTTCAGTTCTTAGGAGTAGGAAATCTTTCTTAAACAAAAAACAACTGATTTACAAAGTAGTTTGAGTATATGACTGCTGAAAGAAAAGTATAATCTAGATACCGATAAGGTAGAGGAACAGAGCGTCCTGAAAGACATGTTTTGAAAGACGTTAGTTACATATTATTTTAAACAGCAGGTTGTCTAAAAAAGTAAAAACTGATGGTGAGATTTACCAATTCAATCCACAACGCAGTAGGATGGGCATACAACAAGCCGTTGTAATGAGACCCTGAAATAATTATCAAATGTATATCAGTTCATAATAATCCAGTGTATCATTACAACGGCTTGTTGTATGTCCATCCTATAGCGTTGTGGATTCAACTGGTCAGCTCTTGATGAGCAGTATTTCCCATACATATGCAGCAGTAGTACAACATGTGCGTGCTTAACACCACGTGCAAACAAGGACCTCGGAAAGTCTTACATACCTTTGGAATAAGGATGGTACACCTTGAACTTTGTTATAAGGCCTGTTGTAACAGATGACCCATCTGTTCCTTTATAATTTCGGAATGTTATAAAAGTATCTTGCGAAACTTATTTTACAATGTACTTGCAGAAAGCAAAGACTCCTATGTATTGTAACACGGTATGAGGCTGAGTTTTCTTAAAACTACGTTTACTTCTGATTGCAGTTTTCTCAACCCAAAACCGAAATATCACTTTTCTCGGTTCTGTTAATTGGCATATATCTTTTTGCAATAGTTAATAAAAGAAATACTACACTTGGCATTTATGCAATTCATGAGTTTGAGTTTAATTTTCAAAATCGTTTAAAAATGTCTTCAATTTATTGATTACAAATACATGATATTCACGCAAATCATTTTTTTAAAGCTATTTCTTTTTGTGTTCGCCCATATTTTGTTTCCATACACGAACATAAAAAGAAAAGGTTAAAGATCTTCAGCTCCCTTTTATTTCAAAAGGAATTATTTTTTAATAAATATTAAAATTTTCGTAAATTTTATTTGCAGTTTTCAAGTAACTTCGAAACTTTTTGTCTGTACATTAATACATCTTTATTTACATTTTTGAAAAATACTTTGTTTTCTTACAAATAAATATCCAAAAATATTTTATTTTATGCTTTATTTTTGTAGATTTTCTTCAAAAATGAACTGTGTTTATTCCAAACATTTTTCATATGTACATTAATATGATAGAATGTTTGAAAGAACATTCAACTCCCTTATACAGCAATAAATTTGTATTTCAAATAGTCCAGTTTCGGTAGTTTTGGTCTAAATTTCGATATTCTCATGCACCTTTACGTTTAAAGAAATACTATACAGACTTCTGTTTTGCTATATTTCAATCATAACTTAAAATTTCATAACTATTCCAAAAATCAGCGACTTTAATTCATTTTGTGTTGATTTCCCCACAAAATTTCAAGATTTATATATTTTATTCATTCTAAATATTTGTTTTCATGAACATGTATATAACAGATAACTTTAAGGACTTTCAATCTCCTCATATTGTAATGAGAATGGTATTTTCAGAAGTAATCCCGTTTTTAGTGATTCTGGTTCAAATTTGCAACTTCTGGCCCAAAATATCCCAGTTTTTCCAAATCTCTGATCCTTTAGAATTTTACCTATATCTCAGGATATCTTTAGATGAATGAAAACACTTTAAAACTTCTATTTTGTTTAAATGAAAGTGTCAATAATTTTTAAAATAATTATTCCAAAAATCAGCGATTTGTACGCTTTTTTGCTGATTTCCCCCCAAAATGGCAAGCTGTATACATTGTGTTCCTTCCAAACATTATTTTTATTTATATGAATACAACAGACAACTTTCAGAAGCTTATTAGCAAAATCTATGACAAGAGAGATGATTTTAATTTTGACATTGTTAATTATCCCCACTTAGATGGGGAATATAGATGGGGATATTCCCCGAACAACTTCTTATGGGGTCTATGTGTCTCTACTTCTCTGAAACTACTTGACGGATTTTCATGAAACTTCACAGGATGTTGCTCTTGATGTCTAATTAATCCTAGCACAATTTCAGGTTTGCCGAAAATTCAAGATGGCTGCCATGGCTAAAAATATATTTGTAAAAACAAATTTGTAGCGACTACTTGTTGAAAACTATAAGTGATATTGATATGGGACTTTTCTAAAATGATCAGCATGACATGATGTTGGTTCCTTGTTGAAAATTATTTTCATTCAACATTAAACAAGGTTGCCAGCGGCCATCTTTGTTTGCATAGAAACTTCACAGGAATTATGATCTACCTATCAAAATCTATCAGTAGAGCTTCAAGGTCATTGACCTCTTGTTTTATGAACGAGCGGGCGGCAACATTTTGTTTTTCTATATATTTTGTTTTTACATTTTGTTTTTTCTGACGATGACCTACTTTCTCAAAAACATGCGTTATGTTAACCTTTTGTTTAAGTTTGGGCGGGGGGAATTAACTTTTTATTATATCTCAGCTTTACCATGTCCGATCTTCATCAAAATTTAACAGCACATTCTCTCATCAAGCACTGACCTTACCCTGAAAACTAGGTCACTGTGACCTACTTTCTCCAACATATGCGTTGCGTTATCCTTTTTGTTTGTTTCGGCGGGGGTGTGGTGGGTGGGGTGTGTGGGGGGAGGGAATAAAGTTTTTGTTATATCTCAGCATTACCATGTCCGGTCTTTATCAAACTTTAACAGCACCTTCTTCTTATCAAGAACTGACTTTAGCCTGAAAAGTAGGTCACTATGACCTACTTTCTCCAAAATATGCGTTAGTTAACCGTTTTGTTTAAGTTTGTGGTGGGGATGATTAAGCTTTTGTTATATTTCAGCATTACCATGTCTGATCTTTATCAAATTTAACAGCACCTTTCTCTCATCAAGCACTGACCATACGCGGAAAACTAGGTCACTATGACCTACTTTCTCAAAAATGTATGTTATGTTAAAACTTTTTGAACTTTGTTATACGGACATCAATATTTCTTGTTTATATCTATATTGCCATGTGCAGTTATTATAAAACTTGGACAATAAGTGTACCAAACATCATGTACATGTACCAAACATCATGCGCTGAAAATGAAAACTAGGTTTTCAAACATTAAAGTATCATCCCACTCCCAAAAAAACAATCTGTCTATAAAAGCTCTATTAAATAGTTTCGCAAAACACACAGGCACACATCTTTCACATTTTGGAAAACCCGGCTTTAATGCCACCAAGAGTTTCTCTCTTGTATTTTTTTTTGCCTAGGACAGTAAACACATTAAGAAATTAAAGAAAAATATACTGAATATAGTAACAAATCTAAAATAATGTTAAAGAATTGCTATAAAAGGTTTTGGGTAGGTCCCTTTTTCGTGGGTAGGTAGGAAAACAGAAAACCAACAGTGTTTTATCGTCGACCTTACAATTGATAAACTTGAAAGCAGTGATAGATATTGAAGTGAACTGAAATGGGGTTTTACAACCTCAGTGGTAACTTTTAGCTTATAAAACACAAAATAATTAAATTGATGAACATAACACCACTACCTGTAACCATTACTGAGTATTTACTAAATAGAAACAAAATGTTTTAACAGAATTCAAAACAGGTAAACAAAAAAAGCCTTCAAATTCAAGAATTTATTACTACATACTTATTTGTGTGCATGCTTATTTGCTTATTGTAACCGGAGGCCCCGGGTTCAATCCTCCGTGATGCCACTGAGTTTCGTCGTTGTGTTCTTGGGCAAGACACTTTCCCTTAGCCTCGTCTGTCGGATGGGGACATAAACCGGGCGGTCTATCCTCCGAGCATGTTAAAGAACCAAGGAATCTATTCGATAATAAGAGTACGGCAGGGTTCCCGGATTCCTATGTATCCTTCCGCTCTCTCTGGGGCGGCTCTAAATAACCTATACTGTGTTGATGAGCCGTTAAACAACATTCAATTTAATTCAATTATTTGCCTTTATTCGATATTTGCTTTACTTAACGGAGTGTCCATTTAACACATCATATTAGGTTATATTAGGAAAAGCAACCTCAGAGGGAGATGAGAGATAGATATTGAAATATATATTGAAAGAAGCACATTGTGACCAGGCTGTCTTGATATATTTTAACCATAATTATATTAGTTAAACAATTATTTAAGTAACAGATAAAACCATATGAGGTTGATGTTTATTCAACATTTAAAATATCAAATAGTTGTGCATATTTCGTTTTTTTCCGGCTCGTTGATTTTTGACGGAGTTACATTTTTACTTTAAATTTCTTGTCGGCGCTACTCCTCATAAACAATTTGTTGGATTTCGACGAAATTTGGCAGGACGCGTCAGTATGATGTCTAGTTGTGCAAATCGCTGTATATCAATGAAATCTTGGACAAGTTCGAAAACCAGCCATATCTTGTTAGTAACGACAGGGTTATGGCCTTTGATTTATTGAAAAATGCTATATTGTTTTTTCCTTTGTTAAAACTGTAGCTACTTTATTTTATATCCCCCCACACACCCCACTCTCGACACAGACTTATTGCCCATGATAACCAGGTGAGCGATTTAGGGCCCTCTTGTTTTGAATTCTATTTTGTATTTTGTGAGAGTTGTAACAAGAAGCAAGTGGTTATCTCCCTGCACTCTTCCTCTTGCTTGAGAGTTGTAACAAGAATCAAGTGGTTATATCCCTGCACACTTCCTCTTGCTTAAGAGTTGTAACAAGAAGTAAGTGGTTATCTCCCTGCACTCTTCCTCTTGCTTGAGAGTTGTAACAAGAATCAAGTGGTTATCTCCCTGAACTCTTCCTCTTGCTTGAGAGTTGTAACAAGAATCAAGTGGTTATCTCCCTGAACTCTTCCTCTTGCTTGAGAGTTGTAACAAGAAGTAAGTGGTTATCTCCATGCACTCTTACTCTTGCTTGAGAGTTGTAATAAGAAGCAAGTGGTTATCTCCCTGCACTGTTACTCTTGCTTGAGAGTTGTAACAGGAAGCAAGTGGTTATCTCCCTGCACTGTTACTCTTGCTTGAGAGTTGTAACAGGAAGCAAGTGGTTATCTCCCTGCACTCTTCCTCTTGCTTGAGAGTTGTAACAAGAAGCAAGTGGTTATCTCCTTGCACTCTTACTCCTGCTTGAGAGTTGTTACAAGAAGCAAGTGGTTATCTCCCTGCACTCTTCCTCTTCCTTGAGAGTTGTAACAAGAAGCAAGTGGTTATCTTCCTGCACTCTTCCTCTTGCTTGAGAGTTGTAACAAGAAGCAAGTGGTTATCTCCCTGCACTCTTCCTCTTCCTTGAGAGTTGTAACAAGAAGCAAGTGGTTATCTTCCTGCACTCTTCCTCTTGCTTGAGAGTTGTAACCAGAAACAAGTGGTTATCTCCCTGCACTCTTCCTCTTGCTTGAGAGTTGTAACAAGAAGCAAGTGGTTATCTCCCTGCACTGTTACTTTTGCTTGAGAGTTGTAACAAGAAGCAGGTGGTTATCTCCTGCACTCTTCCTCTTGCTTGAGAGCTGTAACAAGAAGCAAGTGGTTATCTCCCTGCACTGTTACTTTTGCTTGAGAGTTGTAACAAGAAGCAGGTGGTTATCTCCTGCACTCTTCCTCTTGCTTGAGAGTTGTAACAAGAAGCAAGTGGTTATCTCCCTGAACTCTTACTTTTGCTTGAGAGTTGTAACAAGAAGCAGGTGGTTATCTCCTGCACTCTTCCTCTTGCTTGAGAGTTGTAACAAGAAGCAAGTGGTTATCTCCCTGCACTGTTACTCTTGCTTGAGAGTTGTAACAGGAAGCAAGTGGTTATCTCCCTGCACTCTTCCTCTTGCTTGAGAGTTGTAACAAGAAGCAAGTGGTTATCTCCTTGCACTCTTACTCCTGCTTGAGAGTTGTAACAAGAAGCAAGTGGTTATCTCCCTGCACTCTTCCTCTTGCTTGAGAGTTGTAACAAGAAGTAAGTGGTTATCTCCATGCACTCTTACTCTTGCTTGAGAGTTGTAACAAGAAGCAAGTGGTTATCTCCCTGCACTGTTACTCTTGCTTGAGAGTTGTAACAGGAAGCAAGTGGTTATCTCCCTGCACTGTTACTCTTGCTTGAGAGTTGTAACAGGAAGCAAGTGGTTATCTCCCTGCACTCTTCCTCTTGCTTGAGAGTTGTAACAAGAAGCAAGTGGTTATCTCCTTGCACTCTTACTCCTGCTTGAGAGTTGTTACAAGAAGCAAGTGGTTATCTCCCTGCACTCTTCCTCTTCCTTGAGAGTTGTAACAAGAAGCAAGTGGTTATCTTCCTGCACTCTTCCTCTTGCTTGAGAGTTGTAACAAGAAGCAAGTGGTTATCTCCCTGCACTCTTCCTCTTCCTTGAGAGTTGTAACAAGAAGCAAGTGGTTATCTTCCTGCACTCTTCCTCTTGCTTGAGAGTTGTAACCAGAAACAAGTGGTTATCTCCCTGCACTCTTCCTCTTGCTTGAGAGTTGTAACAAGAAGCAAGTGGTTATCTCCCTGCACTGTTACTTTTGCTTGAGAGTTGTAACAAGAAGCAGGTGGTTATCTCCTGCACTCTTCCTCTTGCTTGAGAGTTGTAACAAGAAGCAAGTGGTTATCTCCCTGCACTGTTACTTTTGCTTGAGAGTTGTAACAAGAAGCAGGTGGTTATCTCCTGCACTCTTCCTCTTGCTTGAGAGTTGTAACAAGAAGCAAGTGGTTATCTCCCTGCACTCTTACTGTTGCTTGAGAGTTGTAACAAGAAGCAGGTGGTTATCTCCTGCACTCTTCCTCTTGCTTGAGAGTTGTAACAAGAAGCAAGTGGTTATCTCCCTGCACTGTTACTCTTGCTTGAGAGTTGTAACAGGAAGCAAGTGGTTATCTCCCTGCACTCTTCCTCTTGCTTGATAGTTGTAACAAGAAGCAAGTGGTTATCTCCTTGCACTCTTACTCCTGCTTGAGAGTTGTAACAAGAAGCAAGTGGTTATCTCCCTGCACTCTTCCTCTTCCTTGAGAGTTGTAACAAGAAGCAAGTGGTTATCTTCCTGCACTCTTCCTCTTGCTTGAGAGTTGTAACAAAAAGCAAGTGGTTATCTCCCTGCTCTCTTCCTCTTCCTTGAGAGTTGTAACAAGAAGCAAGTGGTTATCTCCCTGCACTGTTACTCTTGCTTGAGAGTTGTAACAGGAAGCAAGTGGTTATCTCCCTGCACTCTTCCTCTTGCTTGAGAGTTGTAACAAGAAGCAAGTGGTTATCTCCTTGCACTCTTACTCCTGCTTGAGAGTTGTAACAAGAAGCAAGTGGTTATCTCCCTGCACTCTTCCTCTTCCTTGAGAGTTGTAACAAGAAGCAAGTGGTTATCTTCCTGCACTCTTCCTCTTGCTTGAGAGTTGTAACCAGAAACAAGTGGTTATCTCCATGCACTCTTACTCTTGCTTGGGAGTTGTAACAAGAAGCAAGTGGTTATCTCCCTGCACTCTTACTCTTGCTTGAGAGTTGTAACAAGAAGCAAGTGGTTATCTCCCTGAACTCTTACTCTTGCTTGAGAGTTGTAACCAGAAACAAGTGGTTATCTCCATGCACTCTTACTCTTGCTTGAGAGTTGTAACAAGAAGCAAGTGGTTATCTCCCTGCATGTTCCAGTTTTTAGACCACAGTCTGCTGAAGGACAAGCAAACCTTCCTGTCTGTAGACAAGAACGTCCATCTATTGAGGTTAGAACCTCTTCCTCTTTCTAAAGATTTCTCTGCTAGATTGTTTTATGCACCTGAGAAACATGGTTTGCAACCACTAAAGAGCTGATATTTATGTTAGGACTGCTGTCAGATGGTATTATGGCTGTTTGCAACCTGATTGTCCAGTCACCAGATATTTATCTCTGATAGGAAATGATTTGTTGTTTCTGGCGTGCCACGTGTACATAGAGGACTGTTTATTATTGAGTTCTAAAAAGATGTTCATTAAGCGCGCTGTATTCAAATTTAAGTCGTGTATGAGCTTTTCTGTCTCCACCGTGAAAATGAGATGGTGGTTTGGCTCTGAACTTAAGACGGGTTTTAAAGCTGATTAATGTTGATGACTGTAAAGTTAGGAGCCAGTTCGCGGTTCGCAGTTCGTTTTTCGAATTGCGAAGTTGATGACTGTAAAGTTAGGAGCCAGTTCGCGGTTCGAAGTTCGTTTTTCGAATTGCGAAGTTGATAACTGTAAAGTAAGAAGCCAGTTCGCGGTTCGAGGTTCGTTTTTCGATTTGCGAACTGTCAACTGGCTGCCAGCTTTCAATTCGAACTTTAAATATATGCATCAATTCAACTAATAATGATTAATACAGTACACTTACCATATAAACAACAAGGCGGACATGTTAAATCCAATTTTATTCGAATTGCGAACTGGGTACTGGCTGCCGGTTCGCAATTCGGGCCAAATGGTAACTGGCTAAAGCAACTATGTTCCGGGGATTACTGTCTATGATTCTAATAGAAAACACGTAATGCTGCAATGTAGCAACATGAATGTGACCTAAAACCATTAATTAAGAGTGGTAATGTTGCAAGATAGATGCCACCTAAACTTCGGTAATGAAGATTCTCAATGTAGCAAGGTTGAAGCGACCTAGACCTTGTTAACAGAGCAGGAATTCGCTAGTATAGCTCCACAAGGCTATATGGACACTCTTGTTCATCAATGCAGTGAAGTGTGGGCTATATAGGAATCACGCTGTCCGTAACGTCCCGTCGCGTTGCGTCCCGTCCCTTAACACAATGTTGTCCCGTCTAGTTCCGTCGCGTAAAACATTTTTATTACTTGCATTCCTCAAACATTTTTGAATAATATGTTTCCATACTTCATTTACACATAAAAACTGATGACCTTATGTCCCTCTACATCACCCATTCTTGATTTCCTAATTTATTACAGAATTATGGCCCTTTGTTTGACTTAGCATTTAAGCGGGGGTATGCATCACCTTCTGTGATAGTTCTAGTCATGATTGTCAATGTAGCAGGACGGATGCAACATAAACTTTATTAATATCGATATTAGCATTTGTATTTACCTGAATTTACTTTATATGTTCTAATTCCACTGTGCATTTCAGGGTGCCTTGACGTCAAATATGAATCGAGATTTTTTTTCTATGACTTGTTATATGTTTTCATACTTGATATGATTATATAGAATGGAAACAGACGCTCTTCGATCTGTTTGCAATCTAGCCGTAGCCATCCGCCAAGCTTCGTAAAGCCACAATATTTAGACCCCACATGTTTACACTTTAATTTTATTGACTGTCGAAAATAAAAAAAATGGCGGCGGAACATTCCATTTTTCTAGGGTAGGGTGACTATTTGACCAATAGTGGTGTAAATAACACAATATAAGCACATTATAATATTTACCTACCTTATATTTGCTAGATATAATGGTTTTCATTCAAAAATAAATGTAAAGTATGATCGATTGCTGGAGGTGCTGACCACTGAACAACAACACCAAGCTGCATAGCCTACGTTTTACTCGGTACATTCGAATCCCCAAATCCGCACCCCACCCCCCATCCGCCCGCCCCCGCAAAAAAAGAAGAAAAAAAACGTCATACGCAGACGACAATTTCTAAAAAACAACGCCGCTGTATTATTTTATTTTTACAACGTAAACATGGGGGTCAAAATGATTTAAGGGACTTGTGAAGCTTCACGGATGGTTACGGCAAGATTGTAAACATATCCAGGAGCGTCTATTTTCATTGTATATAACCATATCAGGTATGAAAACATATAGCAAGTAATCAAAAAACAATCTCAATTCATATTCGACGTATATGCACCCTGAAATGCACAGTAAGTTTTAAATGAGTGGTATCATTTTTGACGGCAACATTTAACGGTAATATTATACGTCAGAAATCGCCACAGTGTTTATATATATTTTAAATGTTAATCAAAAAACATATCCGTGACATCTTTCACTTTGTTTTCGCTTTATATTTAGTTAAAAAAAACGCTATTAATGCCTATATTAAAATATTGTTTGTTTTCTCTTTACCTCCCTACTCACTTTTTGTTTTGCCCCTGTCCAAAAGTTTTATTGAGTTTTCACATGTTATATGTATTTGTAAATGGCACAAGACCAAACCTGATGACAGACTAGAACTGAACACAATGTTACATGTAGTAACAGACTGTTACTTCCTTAAATTGACATAACATAACTATAACGTTATACATCAATCATGTTAGTAAATATGAATAGTGTCAAAAACGGGTGTGCATGCATGCATGCAATGTCAATCAATATAATCGATCATTGATCTAATACATCAAATCCAGTATAAGCGCTAATTACCGATTTCCCAACCTGCTATTCAAATGTTAAATAAAATAAAATGGTATACCTTCCCACCATGCTGGGTCGGTAAACAGCAAATAAACATATACATTTTTTTTAATTACGGCATAATGAGATCTTTATATTGTTTTAACTTCTATCCACGTTCGTGTACAAAGCAGTTGCACTATGAATACTTATAAATACATACTAAAGTAAAACAGTGACCTTTATACACACCTGCTTTGTAGAAAAATCTCTTCCTAAAGTAACACAGTGACCTTTATACACACTGCTTTGTAGAAAAATCTCTTCCTAAAGTAACACAGTGACTTTTATACACACATGCCTTGTAGAAAGATATCTTCCTAAACATAAATACTAAGGTAACACAGTGACCTTTATACACACTGCTTTGTAGAAAGATCTCTTCCTAAAGTAACACAGTGACCTTTATACACACCTGCTTTGTAGAAAGATCTCTTCCTAAAGTAACACAGTGACCTTTATACACACCTGCCTTGTAGAAAGATCTCTTCCAAACATAAATACTTACGTAACACAGTGACCTTTATACACACCTGTTTTGTAGACAGATCTCTTCCAAACATAAATACTAAAGTAACACGGTGACCTTTATACATATCTGTTTTGTAGAAAGATCTCCTCCAAACAGAAATACTAAAGTAACCCGGTGACCTTTATACACATCTGTTTTGTAGAAAGATCTCTTCCAAACATAAATACTAAAGTAACACAGTGACCTTTATACACATCTGTTTTGTAGAAAGATCTCTTCCAAACATAAATACTAAAGTAACACGGTGACCTTTATACACACCTGTTTTGTAGACAGATCTCTTCCAAACATAAATACTAAAGTAACACGGTGACCTTTATACACATCTGTTTTGTAGAAAGATCTCTTCCAAACAGAAATACTAAAGTAACACGGTGACCTTTATACACATCTGTTTTGTAGAAAGATCTCTTTCAAACATAAATACTTAAGTAACACGGTGACCTTTATACACACCTGTTTTGTAGACAGATCTCTTCCAAACAGAAATACTAAAGTAACACGGTGACCTTTATACACATCTGTTTTGTAGAAAGATCTCTTCCAAACATAAATACTAAAGTAACACAGTGACCTTTATACACATCTGTTTTGTAGAAAGATCTCTTCTAAACTGACCTTTATACACATCTGTTTTGTAGACAGATCTCCTCCAAACAGAAATACTAAAGTAACCCGGTGACCTTTATACACATCTGTTTTGTAGAAAGATCTCTTCCAAACATAAATACTAAAGTAACACGGTGACCTTTATACACATCTGTTTTGAAGAAAGATCTCTTCCAAACATAAATACTAAAGTAACACGGTGACCTTTATACACATCTGTTTTGTAGAAAGATCTCTTCCAAACATAAATACTAAAGTAACACAGTGACCTTTATACACATCTGTTTTGTAGAAAGATCTCTTCCAAACATAAATACTAAAGTAACACGGTGACCTTTATACACACCTGCCTTGTAGGAAGATCTCTTCCATACATGTATGTTCCGTATTTGCCTAAACTTACTAAATCATACTGCATATGTTTGTTATTATTTGTGTATGATGTTATACGTCATTTTCAACACATGTAAGGTTATATATGACGGTCAATTTGTTTGTGGTGGAGGCAGACCACCCACTTTCCTGGGTAGAACCAGTACTGTACACCTCCCGTCATCCGTAAGAATCGACACTTCCTCATTAACTAGTCGAGCTCCCAGTGGGATTCAAATCCGCAGCGGTGGGAGGCGAATGTTTACAACGCAACGTAACCATTCGGCCACGGAGACACCTTGCTATCATTTACTTATTTCGTTTTTTTTATATAATGTAAGACTGAATGCATAAGAGAACTAAGTAAATGAGTGAATTGTTGCATGTGACTACTAATAGTCATGTAGTTTGTTACATACTATAATTTACTATATAAATACATTATGTTCTGGCTCATCTCACCAGTGATAACTTGGGCCACATTTAGCTTAAATAAAGAAATAAACATATATACAGAAATGAAAATGAAACGCTTAATGGGTATTTCCGCTATATATTGTATGTTTAATATGCTACTGCTAATCAAATGGTACAGGGCGACATTAGGTATGTCCTTTCGGATAAAAAGGTTTAAACAGCACCGAACACACACATGGTTACCTCTTTAAAGTTTCGTTATCGACAGAAAGCGCATTTGGCTCAAGCAGGTGAGCAAACTTAGGCTTTAAACGTTGTAATCTCGTAACAGTAACCACAATACCGAAATGGCTTGGTTTTTTCAAGCGAAACTTCAACATTTATGAATTTCGTGGAACAAGGTATACTTTGATTAAACGGTCTACTACATGACGGGTTGTCCTTTCTGTAATTAGTTGAAGCCCCTTTTTGTAGAAAACACGTGAGATAGATCTGGAATATTACGTGGAATTAGGAGTATATAATAGTGTAGTATAGGCACATTTTTGATTATGCGTTTCTTTTTCCTTTCAGTATGTATTATTATTAAATTTTGAATATATAGTTACTTGTTATACCATATAATATTTAAAATGTCAATTTTGTAAATGTGAAACAGCAATTTAGTATTTTTTCGGAACACTCCATGGATTCCTCTTCGGCAGCCATGTTAACGTTGTTGGCATGTAAGACTCTCTGATTTGAGGAAGTACCTCCGTGGTGGGGATAGTAAAGACGCCGAGTTTGAAACATTCTCGCCTTTCAACGCTACGAAGTCGTATCCCACTGGGAGCTCGACTTGTAATAAAACCGAGTCTGCTGCTTTTATCTCTTATTTGTGTTTGTTGCTTCCAAGGGATTCCTTTTTCAGTATTTATTGTCAGAAGTGTAGATTCTTGCGGATAGCGGGAGGTTTACAGTACTAGTTATACCCAGGAAAATAAGGATGGTCTGCCTCTACCACGATCAAATCGATCGTCATATATAGCCTAACATGTGCGTTCACCATTCAACCAACCATACTTTGAGAAGTTCAGACTTGATTAACGGCGCAAAACTTTAATTGGCAAATCAAAGTCCAGATGATCAATTCATAAAACAAAACAACTAAAATATGGCACACGTCACTTGCATGATTTCAATCAATTTAAACGATATGACACCAGCAGCTCATTGGCTAATAGTGCCGCATTTCTGTAATGAGCCGACTAAGTACTGCAGAAGTATAACGCGAGAATAGTTATCATAGCGGTATTATATTGAAGAGGAAAAGAAATGTTATTTGACTGACGAAAACATTTTGAATAGTTTAATAAAATGAAGAATGGCGTGTGACGACACTTTTAAGTTTAGTCAAGGCTTTAGGAAAATTGGCATGTTTCTGTGGATAAGTATGTATTAAAAACTGTTTAAAACATGTTTAACTATTTTTTTAACTTACGCGTTTGACATTGTGAATGACTAGTTTTTACTGTGTCTTGTTTAGACGGTATCTGATGTCGAAACTTTACAGAAACAACTGTTTTTAACGTCGCTTTTCATGAATCCACATAATTAAAATAAAGATCTTTTTATTATTTAATAAATTTGTAAATTTGTTTTATTTCCCATTCCAGGTGTTATTTCATGTTCGTGGATTTTAGCCAAAGTCTCAGGTAAGTGGTTTAGACATTACTGCTATTATTATATATAGAGGAGACTGGAGCCGATTGCACATTGGTTCATTAAAGGGGCACATGGCAATCTTTTAGTTTAATCGAATATTAAACTTTGCATCTCGATTTATTAACCCATTATCGGTTTAACTTTAATACTGCTTGCATATAATTCAATAACATGTTTAGTTTGCAAATTGTCTTCTCTGTTCTTCCATATGTTTAAATATATTATTGGTGCAAAGTAATCAACAATAAA
>JAWPHD010023277.1:0-22541 GCA_037043455.1 Cyrtodaria siliqua | reverse complement strand
CCTGTATTGTGCCTACCTGTAATGTGCCTTTTTGTAGTAATGCCTAAATGTAATGTGTCTACCTGTAGTGAGGCTACATGTAATGAATATACATGTAATGTGCCTACCTGTAATGCTCCTACCTGTTATGTGACTATCTGTAATGTGCCTACCTGTAATGTGCCTATCTATAATAAGGCTAAATGTATTTGCCTACCTGTAGTGAGGCTACATGTAATGAATATACATGTAATATGCCTACCTGTAATGCTCCTACCTGTTATGTGCCTTTTTTTTATAATGAATTTTATTATATCAAATATTTTACAGTATGTAACATTTATAATATGCCAACAATTCATCATTAAAGGTTCTTATTCATACAATTCTAGCATAGCAAGTTTTTCGAGCATTTGATAAGTATACATACAATGTCTATGTCCAACCAAATAGTTTCCTCTTACAATTGATACATACTAGTGTGCAGTGTATTAGCCAGCCAACCATTTAGCCGTCTTTTGCACGGCCGTTTTTGAAAAATCGCGGCCAATATTTGGAGGAGTGGGTGGGGTAAAACAAAAAAGAATTAATTTTTTTTGCTTTTATTTAAAAACAACACTTTCAAACTCTTACTTTCTCAATAATGTTATGTTTTCTATACTTTTATAGAAGAAAGATGATCTAAAATCCATCTTTTTCACCTTTATCTGTGAAAATAAATTACCCCAGAGACACCCACTTATAGTGAATTATTTTGCCCACCTGTTTGCATATTTGCACACTCAGTTCTTGAATTTCTGCCTTACACATTGCTAGTGTGTGACATAGATTAAGTTTCACTATAGTTTTTATGCCCCCTAAGGGTGGCATATAGTAGTCGCACTGTCTGTCCGTTAGTGCCTGTTCATTCCCGTTCGTCCCCGTTCGTCTGTACAATCGTGTCCGCTTCATAACACTGACAATATTAGAAGGATTTTCAAATAACTTCGCACAATTGCTCACCACAACAAGACAACATGTCGCGCACAAAATCCAGGTCCGTGGCTCCAAGGTCAAGGTCACACTTAGAGGTCAAAGGTTGTCCGTTCGTCTGTACAATCGTGTCCGCTTCATAACTCTGACAATAATGGATGAATTTTCAAATAACTTTGCACAATTGCTCACCACAACATGACGACGTGTTGCGCACAAAATCCAGGTCTGTAGCTCCAAGGTCAAGGTCACACTTAGAGGTCAAAGTCAAAACAAAGTGCTTTCGTGTCCGGTTAATTACTCTGACATTCATGGACAGATTTTCAAATAACTTGGCACAATTGCTCACCACAACTAGACGACGTGTCGCGCACATAACTCAGGTCCGTGGCTCCAAGTTCAAGGTCACACTTAGAGGTCAAAGGTCAAAACAAAGTGCTTTCTTGTCCGGTTAATAACTCTGACATTCATGGGCAGATTTTCAAATAACTTGGCACAATTGCTCACCACAACTAGACGACGTGTTGTGCACAAAACCAGGTCCGTGGCTCCAAAGTCAAGGTCACATAAGTCAAAGGTCAAATTGTGTCCAGTCAGTAACTAAGGCATTCGTGGACGGATATTCAAATAACTTGGCATAAGTGCTCAGCACAACCAGACGACATGTCTTGCACAAAATCCAGGTCCGTCGCTCCAAGGTCAAGGTCACACTTAGAGGTCAAAGGTCAAATCATGTCCGGTCAATAACTGGCATTTCTTGACGGATTTTGAATTAACTTGGCACAAGTGCTCACCATAATTATATGATGTGTCGCGCACAAAATCCAGGTCCGTGGCGTCAAGGTCACACAGGTCAAAGGTCAAATCGTGTCCGGTCATTAACTCTGGCATTCCTGGACGGATTTTCAAATTACTTGGCACAAGTGCTCGCCACAATAATATGATGTGTCGAGCAGAAATCCAGGTCTGTGGCCCCAAGGTCAAGGTCACACTTAGAGTTCAAAGGTCAAATTGTGTCAGACAATAACTCTGGTATTCCTGGATGGCTTTTCAAGTTTTAATTAAAAAAAAAAAAAGAAATCATTAATTTATTTTTTTCATTTATTTCTTAGTTTTTTTTGTGATTTTTTTTGTGATTTTTTATTTCATTTTATTTCATTTTATTTCATTTTTTTTTTTTTTAATATTTATTTTTTTTATTTTTTTTTATTTTACTAATTTACATTTAACATTGAAGATTGAAAACAGAAGAAACAATGCAAAATATAAGTATAAAACAATAAAAAAATTAAAAGTTATTTCATTGTGATTATTTCCTTATATATATGGTGTAAGGGATGTGAGTGCATACTGCTGCATATTCATTTGTTAGCAACAATGACACTGTAATGATATCATATTTTATCACACTTCAGCAGACACAGTTTGAATATACCTTGATAACATCTTTTAATAAGACAACTCATACAATCTGTATTGAGTTACCCATAGTAATATAGTGAAAAAAAGATGCAGGAGAAATATGCACCTTCACCTTACCAGATGCAGTGTTACATGTATAACAATTCAGGTGATGGAACAATTCAAACACATAATTTTACAACAAAATCATTGAATATTGTTGCAAACATGTTTTTCATTTATTGAACTGTACCACGACTTTGCTTAAGGCTAAACAAAATAACATTTGTGGTTCAGGTAACACTGGCAAAAAAATAGGGTTAATTTTTTTCGGAGCATTTAGTAATCACACCGTCCGGATTCTGTCTGTCTGTCCGTCATTCCACAGTTTGTGTCCGGACTGTACCTTCAAAACCCCTGCATGGATTTTTGATTAACTTGGCACAAGTGATCACCATAACAAGACGATGTATCGCGCGTAAAACCCAGGTCCATACCTTAAAGGTCAAGGTCACACTTGAAGTTCATAGGTCAAAAACCTGTCTGTCCGTCATTCCGCAGTTCGTGTCCGGACTGTACCTTCAAAACCCCTGCATGGAATTTTTATTAACTTGGCACAAGTGATCACCATAACAAGACGATGTGTCGCGCGCAAAACCCAGGTCCATACCTCAAAGGTCAAGGTCACACTTGAAGTTCATAGGTAAAAAACAGGTACGCAATTTCGTGTCCGGACCGTAACGTCACAACCCCTGCAGGGATTTTTAAATAACTTGGCATAAGTGATCACCATAACAAGACGATGTGTCGTGCGCAAAACCCAGGTCCGTACCTCAAAGGTCAAGGTCAGACTTGCAGTTCATAGATCAAAAGCAGGTACGCAATTTCGTGTCCGGACCGTAACGTCACAACCCCTGCAGGGATTTTTAAATAACTTGGCATAAGTGATCACCATAACAAGACGATGTGTCGTGCGCAAAACCCAGGTCCGTACCTCAAAGGTCAAGGTCAGACTTGCAGTTCATAGATCAAAAGCAGGTACGCAATTTCGTGTCCGGACCGTAACGTCACAACCCCTACATGGATTTTTAAATAACTTGGCACAAGTGATCACCATAACAAGACGATTTGTCACGCGCAAAACCCAGGTCTTCAAGATCAAGGTCACACTTGGAGGTCAAAAGTCAAATTGTGTCCGGTCAATAACTCGGGCATTCATGGACGGATTTTCAAATAACTTGGCAGGAGTGCTCAACACAACAAGACGATGTGTCGCGCGCAAAACCCAGGTCTGTGGCCCCAAGGTCAAGGTCACACTTAGAGGTCAAAGGTCAAATTGTGTCCGGTCAATAACTTTTGCATGCCTGGACGGATTTTCAAATAACTTGGCACAAGTGCTCACCACAACCAAACGACGTGACGTGCACAAAATCCAGGTCCATGGATCCAAGGTCAAGGTCATGCTTAGAGATCAAAGGACACTTCGGGGGCATTTATCACTTACAGTGATATTTCTTGTTATTCATACATCTCTATATTATATTGTTTTAAGTCTAAATACGCATTATATTAATCACTAATTTAGAGTTGTTTTTGCCCTTTTTACCCGAAATATAATACATGCATAAATTGTTCGCTCAGTTTTATATTCTACGTACAAATATGTGATACAATAATTGTTGTTGTGTCTTTTTTCTCACATGCACGCACGCTCTCAACACGCTCTTCTTACACACCCATGCATGCTCAAGGGCACGTGTGTTCACTCACACACCTACACAAACACAAATATACACACAACCGCCCACCCGTTTGTACCAGCAGGAAGTGAATAAAAGAAGAGAGAAGAAAGAAAGATTGCCCTTTTTTCCATTTCTATGATAGGATTTATATGATGTTTAAAAACTGACTCCATTTTAAGTTGTGTTGTTGTATTTTATCATGCATCATTGCTATTTGTTTTTCAATATCGATTTGTTTTGAAAGATAAACACTAAATAGTTCGCATCTAGGAATGGTCTGTCTACACTTATTTACAAAAACATAGTATTTAGCACACAGAATGACAAAATTATAGGCTTGTTTATGGACATGTATATCATTTATTCCAAAAGATATTGTTTGAAAATTAAATGTAATATTTACCGGTACATTTCTTGCAGTTAAAAATGATGCCAGTTCAGTCCAAAACGTTTGTGTTTTGGTACATTCCCAAAATAAATGTTTTATATTCTCGCCATACATATTACAGAAATGGCATAGATTAGAATTAACTTATAAGTTTCTGCTTTAGAAGAAATTTATTTGTTGGAATAGTTCTAAAGAGATATTTGTATTGAAAATTTCTTAATTTTATATCTATGGTCGTTTTAAAAGTTTGTAAATATAGTATTCTCCAGTCTAATTCAACATTAGGGAAAAGGTATTCCCATTTCTTCTGTGGGGCTATATCAATGTCAATATCATACTGTAGCTGGTGATTGTATAGGAACTTATTTGTATGTTTGGATTTAATAAGTTTTTCTGTGAGTCTATTTCCTCTTATGAAACTTATATTTTCATGTTTTAATTTAGTTTTCCATTATTTTGGTATACTTGATAGTAATGATGAATATTTCAGAAAGTCTGATGCTTGAATGTTATATAATTCAGTAAAGTATTCAAATGGATAAAACTGTTTTGTTCTGAAATCATAAATATGGTTTATGTGTTTTATACCTATATCGTACCACTGATTTATTGTAATATATTGTTTTATTTAAAATCTTAATTTCAAAATTATTCCATTATATTTGTTTGCTGATGCATACAAATTTTTGTTTGAATTTAATTTGCAGCACGTTATGAGAATATCTGTCAAAAATGTATTTTACAAATTTTTGTTTGAATTTAATTTGCAGCACGTTATGAGAATATCTGTCAAAAATGTATTTTTTTGAAAATTATTTTTAATGTCCTTTTCTTTCAAATTGCAATCAAATATAAAATCTCCTCCATGTTTTTTTCATGTATATATATTTCCATGTTCCATTATTATTGCAGTCCAAAATTCATTTTATCCAGCTTGCCTTTAATGAGTAGATGAATATTCCATCCCATGTAAATTCGTACATACTATGTGTTGTTTGATTTATTTTATCTGCAGATGGAATAGGTAAGACGGAAAGAGGATAAATTAATTTCGGAAGTGCAAACGATTTTATTACAGTAATTTTACCCAATAATGTCAGTTTTCTATGTTGCCATTGCTTTAAACAGTTTTTAAAATCTTGCAATTTAGGTTCGAGATTTAAAACTGTTATGTTTGCCTTGTTCGTATGAAAACCCATTCCTAGAGCTTTTGCTTGCTCTGAGCTCCACTGGAAGTGTTTTTGTTCACAATATTTAATATTAGAGGTTTTAAGCGACCCCGCTCTTAAAAAGTTGCATTTTTTAACATTTAGGTTTAGAACGGATGTGTGGCTGAAGTTGTCTAAAACCTCTATTAACTTTTCAAAATATTTTCTAGTTCCATCTGTAAAGAATGTTGCGTCGTCTGCAAATAAGGTATTTTTTACTTCTTGTCCGGCGATGTTAATTTCTTTTATTGTTTTATTATTTGTTATTTCATATGACAGCAGTTCAATGCACATTATAAATATTATGGGAGATAACGGGCATCCCTGCCGAACGCCTCGTTGTATTAAAAATGACAGCGATGTATGTCCATTGTTTGTTACGCAGCTATTTGCATTTTTTAAAAAAAAATTACCCAGTTAATAAGAGATCCCCAAAATTTAAATGTTTAAGTGTTTCAAATAAAAACGTATGATCTAAACTATCAAAATCTTTTTCAAAATCTAAGAAGAATAATAAAGCCAGTAGTTGGAGTTCGTCTACATATTCAAGTATTTGAAATAGTAATCTTATATTTTCTCCAATGTACCTACCCTTAATAAAACCTGTTTGAGCACTACTAATTATCGACGATATTCCTTTTTTAATTCTGTTGGCAATAGCTTTAGTTGCAATTTTGTAATCTACATTTAATAAACTTATAGGTTTCCAATTTTCTAGAAAGGATATATCTTTGTTAGGTTTAGGCAGAAGTGTAATTATAACTTGTTTTTTTGCAGTTCTGTCATTTCCCCTGTTGTAAACGAATAATTTATTGATTTTATATAAAATTGTTTCAAATGATTCCAAAATATTTTGTAAAACTCTGTATTGAGTCCATCTGAACCCGGGCTTTTATTATTATTCATGGATTTTAGAGCATTTGCACATTCATATTCGGTTAACATACCGTCACAAGTATCCTTTTCTTCTTGGGTTAAACGTTTCATTGAATTATTAATTAATTAAAATTGGATGTTTTTAGGATTTTTTGTTTGTATAATTGTTCGTAAAGCCCTTTTTACTCGTTAAGTATATCCAGCTGATTGGTAATATTTTTTCCATTTATATTAACTTGTGAAACCGTTTTAGTTTCCGATTTTTAGCTCTACTGGCCAAAGGCCAGCAGAGCTTATGGGATGGCGAGTTGTCCGTCGTCCGTCCGTCGTCCGTCCGTCCGTCTGTTAACTTTTGCCTTGTGAACACTCTAGAGCCTTCATTATTAATCGAATCTTTACGAAACTTTGCCAGTGTCTTTATATCAATGAAAGCTCGAAAACCAGCCGGATCGGATAAATTTCACCGGAGTTATGGCCCTTGTTTTGCTGAAAAAGGCCATATTAAGCCTGTGAACACTTTAGCAGCTTCACTTATTATTTGAACTCATTTACCAAACTTGCACAGATTGTTAATATCAATGAAAGCTCAGACTAGTTCAAAAATCAACTAAATTGGGTCAGTAACACCAGGGTTATGGCCCTTCTTTTTTCTGAAAAATGCCATTTTGTGCCTTGTGAACACTCTAGCACATTCATTTATTATTTGATCTTTACCAAACTTGCAAAGATTGTTAATATTAATAAAGCTCAAACAAGTTCGAAAACAAGCTAAATCGGATCAGTAACACCAGAATTATGGCCCTTGTTTTTTCTGAAAAATGCTATTTTCTGCCTTGTGAACACTCTAGGGCCTTCAATATTAATCAGACCTTTACTTAACTTTGCCAGTTTCTTTATATCAATGAAAGCTCGGACAAGTTCAAAAACCGGCAAGATCAAAATAATTTCACCGGAGTTATGGCCCTTGTTTTGTTGAAAAATGCCATATTAAGCCTTGTGAACACTCTAGCTCCTTCGTTTATTATTTGATCTTTACCAAACTTGCACAGATTGTTAATATCAATAAAAGCTCAGTCAAGTTTGAAAACCAGCTAGATCGGACTATCAACAGTGGGGTTATTGCCCTTGATTTAGTTAAAATTGCTATATTTTACCTCATTAAGATGATAGGACCTTCATCTTTCGTCCAATCTTTACCAAACTTTACCAGATTGTTTATAAATGAGAGCTAGGACAAGTTCGAAAACTAGCTGGATCGGACCATTAACAGCGGAGTTATGGCCCTTGATTTAGTTAAAATGCTATGTTTTAAGACGATAGGGCCTTTATCTTTCATTCGATCTTTACCAAACTTTACCAGATTGTTTATATAAATGAAAGCTCGGACATTTCGAAGATCAGCCAGATCGGACCAGTAACAGTGGAGTCATGGCCCTTGATTTAGTTAAAAATGCTATATTTTGCCTCGTTAATTCGATAGGGCCTTCATCTTTCATCTGATCTTTACAAAACTTTACCTGATTGTTTATATCAATGACAGCTCAGACAATTTCGAAAAACAGTCAGATCGGACCAGTAACAGATGAGTTATGGCCCTTGATTTAGTTAAAAATGCTATATTTTGCCTCGTTAAGACGATAGGGCCTTTATTTTTCATGCAATCATTATGAAACTTTACTAGATTGTTAATATCAATGACAGCTCGGTCAAGTTCAAAAACCAGCCAGATCGGAGTTATGGCCCTTGATTTAGTTAAAAATCCTACATTTTGCCTAGTTAAGACCTTCATCTTTCATCCGATGTTTAAGAAACTACCAGATTGTTAATATCAATGAAAGCTTGGACAAGTTCGAAAAACATCCAGATTGGACCATTTACACCAGAGTCATGGCCCTTGATTTTCTGAAATATGCTATATCTTGGCCTCATTAAGATGAAAGGGCCTTCATTTGGCCGGATTTCATTGAAACTTTTCAGGGATGATCAGTACCAAGCCTAGTTGTATATAGTCACCGTGTTCCAGTTGAATGATTTTGGCGGAGTTATAGCCCTTTGAAGGTTTTAATACACAAACTTTGTTCCGACTAGTTCTCTTGAACCCCTGGCCGGATTCAACGAAACTTTTTAGGGATGATCAATTCTATGTCTAGTTGTGCAAATCATCGCCGTGTTCCGGTTGAATGATTTTTGGCGGAGTTATGGCCCTTTAAAGGTTTTAATACACAAACTTTGTTCTGATCTACTGCTCGTGAATGCCTCGCCAGATTTCAATGAAACTTTGCAGGGATGATCAGCACCTGAAGCCTAGTTGTGCATGTCATCGTCACGTTCCGGTTTACAGATATTTGGCAGAGTAAGTATGGCCCTTTAAAGGATTTTGATACCACAATTTTTTTCTGGGCTAGTTCTCCTGAACCCCTGGCTGGATACAGACGAAACTTGACAAGGATGATCAGTATCACGCCTAGTTGTGCATATGATCACCATATTTCGGTTGAATGATTTTTGGCAGTTGTGACCCTTTAAATGTTTTAATACACAAACTTGCAGCGAATCTTGGCGAGGATGATCAGTACTAAGCCTAGTTGCACCTATCATTGCCATGTTCTGGTTGAATGATTTTTGAAAGACTTTAATAATGGCCCCTTATATATAAACTTTATCTTGAGCCAGTAGAGCGTCCACAGGCCCTCTTGGGCCTCTTGTTTCTTTTCTAAATTAGAGAAAAGCTTACTACTTCTTTCATTGCTTTCGATCATTTGCGCCTTAGAACGAATAATAATTCCATCTATCATGTTGTCTATAATGTCATTTAATTCTGTTTTCTGTCTTTTTCCAGTTTTAAATCATCCAGAGAATCATTGTCTACTATATTTTGCATTCGAATATCTAAGTTTTCAATATCTTTTTGAAGTTTTTTTTCTTGCTTGTTATCACATTTCTTTTTATATGTTGCATATCGTATTGTTTCATTCCTAATAGAACCTTTTATTACTTCCCATAATGTGTTTGGATTTGCGTCTTTGTTAATATTTGCGACCTCTTCGATAATGTTTTTAATTTTTCTTGATAATCTCTTTCTAGAATTAAACTATTGTTCATTTTAAAATACCCTGGACTTCGTTGCTTCACATTAAGTTCTAGATTTAATGTAATGAGTGAATGATCTGTTTTATAGCTAGCTTTAATCCGACTTTCTATTGTAATATTAACTAGGTTATTAGAAATTAGGAAATAATCTAATCTGCAAAATATTGGCGGTCTGTGGTTTGAATGCCATGTATATTGAGTTGTGTTTGGATGTTGTATTCTCCAAACGTCTGTTAACTGAATGAGTTCAATTAATGAATTTACTTTATTTCGACAACGTATATATCAATCCTTCCGTTCTTTTTATCTATTGCAGTATTCAAGACTGTATTGAAATCACACCCTATAACAAAGTTTTTATCTTCATGTTCTAAAATGTATTTTTGTAACCTTCGAGTAAAGATATATCATCGTTATTTAGACCGTGGATACTTACTAATGTTATTTCTTTATCGTTATATTTTAAATCGATAGCTTGTAATCTACCTGAAACAATATCTGTATAGTTTAAAAATGTGTATGATAGGTTTGAATTGATTAAAATGCATACACCTTCACTATTACTTTTATTTCCGCTGAAATATACATCACCACCCCATTCAGTTTTCCATGTTTGTTCTAATTTGCTACTTAAATGTGTTTCTTGTAAAAGACATATTGAAAAGTGTTGATCCTTTAACCAGTGGAATACTTGTTGTCGTTTGTGTTTATTTACCAAACCTCTGACATTTAAAGAGCATAGTTTAAAATACATATTTAATGTCGTAAACGTATTTGATAAGAAGATAGATAAGGCAATCTAAGAGCAGGTTGACCTATAATCATAGTTTTGGATGACATGAATAGTTTCATGAATGCAAATAATGGGCTGAAACAGAACAACATAATTATTACAAACATTTGTTTGTGGTTTTATCACTTAGAAGTCTAGGAAATACCTCAAAGTAAAAAAGACATGTAAACGATATATATAAAAAAAACAAAAACATTTAAAGATTCGATTGATGTTAACAAGAAAAAAAAAGAAGACAAATAACTTTAGTGTTTAGTTATATTTAGAGTCTCTTTTTTTTTTTAAAACAAAAATATTTTACTTTTAAAATAAATGGCATTATGCGTATAATTTGCATATAATTTGCTTTTCAAAAAATATATATATATAAATAATAAATTCCTTTAGCTTATCATAGCTAACATTAAGTATGTATTCGCATAGACTCAAATCTGTTTTATATATACAGTGCAGCTTTAAGCAAAACCTGTTGCGTCCGCACATATCCAAGTTTACCGTACTATAATACGTATAAATATAGCTGGTCCTTTAACTCTTGTACACATCTTATAGCTGCCCACTCTAAAACTGAATGACACTTGTCACCATACCATATAGCTATACATTTATACATCTATTTTAATTTTAAGCAAACTATGAGACCTGTGTATATATGTAATAAAAGGCTAAATTTACAAAACAAAGCAAACTAGTCCCCGCTATTGTAAAGAATCAATCAGAAGGTCGAATGTCTATGTACGTTTTCAAACACTATTCCAAAATGCATTTATCAAAGGAAACATATTTTACCTACTTTACATATACCCATTCTCATATACACTAATTTGTTCGCATAACATTCAAAGATGTAGCGTAAAAGTAAACTCGTCCTTCAGTACATAATATAATGATCACGAATCTAAGGAAGCAAATAATAATTTCATATTTAATTAAATATCATCTACTATATCAACTTGTTATAAGTATATGGGAGCGTATTTAATCTACATCCGTTCCCAAATATATTTTTACCTCACAATATTTATTTGAAATGTATACTTCATATAACTTGCAACAGGTATGTTCACTTTGAATCAACTATGTCCGTACGAAGCTTATATAAAATGTACATAGCATCAAATGACGATATCCATATCATTTGAAGTGTCATATATTTGATTAGTTATGAGGAAATGTTTTTTAAAAAAAACTCAATTTAATACATGCTCACATCGTACACTTTTACAGCATCCTACTATTGATCCGCGCTTGATGTCCGAGTGTTCAAAGTTTACATGGACTTGGTTTTATCGGTTTTTCGGTCACCTTCGGTAAAGCGTATAGTTCACATAAAAAGGTAAGTTGTCACCTTATTTATATATATTTAAATTGTATTACCAGCGAGTGTTTATCTAACACAGATGCAAGTTGTTTATTGTTAATTTGGCCATGGCAAATCAGATATACACGTTAATTTGGCCATGGCAAATCGATCCAGTGCTGGAACTCTTTATATGGGACCTTGTGGATATTTCCCGTTTTGTTCTTGAATAGAACTCTTCCGTTTTTGGACCATACAAAGTCGACTTCGTCTGACATTTTCTTTCTGATGCATGTCAATACTTGCTGGGTGATGAAGGTCAGGTCTTCATTTATGAATATGCCCGTGCCTCTGAACGCCTTTTTCTTTAGCATGACTAAGTCTCGTTTCATTCTGCTCACAAATTTTACAATGATTTGCCTATTCTGGCCGCCTGTTTTTTTACCTAATCGGTGGGCAATATCGAAATCATTCTTTTGTAGGTTTAGATTCTCGATTTTGTTGTTTAACAATTCTAGAACACCATCAACCATTTGATCGGGTGTTTCATCTCCAATTTCAGTTACTCCGTTTATTCGAATGTTGTTTCGTCTACCATACTGTTCAAGATCTGATTTCTATTTCTTTTTTTAGAGTTATGTTTTCAGACTTTTGACTTTGTATGACTGTATTTAGTTCTTCAACCTTCTTTCTAAGCTTGTCATTTTCCTGCTCCTTGTCAAAGAGTTTTCCTTCAAGCATGTCTATCCTCTGTGATACAGATTTCGGGAACTCTTCTTTCATTTGATGGAACGTTTTTCTAATTAGTTATTTGAAAGTATCATCATTTTTTGTTATAACATGTGACATTTTACTGTTTATATCCAACAACTGCTTTTTATTTGATGCAGGTCGGTACTTCCGATACCTTTTGGCTTTGTTTCCTCAGTCATACTTTTAATTTTAAGTTTGTCTTTTGTTTCTTTAGTTTCACTTATGTGTTTTGTCTTTTTAGATCACCTGAGCCGAAGGCTCAAGGTGATCTATTGGGATCACTCTGCGTCCGTCGTCCGTCGTCCATCGTCCGTCCGTCGTCGTCGTCGTTAACTTTTCTTCAAACGACTTCTCCACAGAAACCGCTTGGCTAATTTTGACTAAACTTCACATGGATGATCCTTAGATGAATACTTTTTAGATTTGTTAAAATTAGGTCAGCACGACATCCAAGATGGCCACCATTGCCATATATGGTTGAAACCTTAAAAAATCTTCCACTCCAGAACCGCAGGACAGATTTCAACAGTTTTTCTTTTAAAATGATCGCCAACGCCTACACTATCAAGTTTGTTCAAATAAAGTCCCCGGGGTCAAAAATGGCCGTGCCCCGGGGATCCAAAGTTTGTATATTGAGATTTTGCATGTTTTTCATATAGACATATAGGAAAAAATCTTCTTCTCTGAAACCACAAGGCACAGAGCTCTCATGTATTACATGTAGCATCAGCTTATGGTCCTCTACTAAGTTTGTTTAAATGGTGACCCTGGGGTCAAATTTGTCCCCGCCCCGAGGTGTCACAGTTTTACATAGACTTATATAGGAAAACAAAATAAAAAATCTTCTTCTCGGAAACTACAAATGCCAGAGGTTTAATGTTTTGCATTTACAATAAGTATATGGTCCTTGAGCAAGTTTTTTCAAATGGTGACCCCCGGGTCACATTTGACCCCGCCCCAAGGATAACATGTCTATGACATGTATAGGGAAAAACTTAAAAAATCTTCTTCTCTGAAACTGCAAGAGCCAGAGGTTTAATATTTTGCATTTGCTATAAGCTTATGGTCCTCTACCAAGTTTGCTCAAATGGTGACCCAGGGGTCACATTTGGCCCCACCCCGGGGGTCACAGTTTTACATAGGCTTGTATAGGCAAAAACTGAAAACAATCTTCTTCTCTGAAACTACAAGAGCCAGAGGTTTAATATTTTGCATTTACTATAAGATTATAGTCCTTTACCAGGTTTGTTCAAATGGTGACCCTGGGGTCACATTTGGCCCCGCCCCGGTGGTCACAGTTTTACATAGACTTGTATAGGGAAAAACTTAAAAAATCTTCTTCTCTGAAACTACAAGAGCCAGAGGTTTAACATTTTGCATTTACTATAAGATTATGGTCCTTTACCAAGTTTGTTCTAATGCTGACACTGGGGTTACATTTGGCCCCGCCCCAGGGGTCACAGGTTTTACATAGACTTGTATAGGGAAAAACTTAAAAAAACTTCTTCTCCGAAACTGCTTGAGCCAGATGTTCAATATGTTGCATTTGCTATAAGCTTATAGTCCTCTACCAAGTTTGTTCAAATGGTGACGCTAGGGTTACATTCGACCCCACCCCAGGGGTCACATGTTTTACATAGACTTGTATAGGGAAAAACTTAAACAATCTTCTTCTCTGGAACTGCTTGAGCCAGATGTTCAATATTTTGCATTTTCTACAAGCTTATGATCCTTTACCCAGTTTGTTCAAATGGTGACCCAGGTGTCAAATTTGGCCCCGCCCCGGGGGTCACAGTTTTACATAGATTTATATAGGATTTTTTTTAAAAATCTTCTTCTCTGAAATTACAAGAGCCAGAGGTTTAATATTTTGCAGTAACTATAAGATTATGGTCCTTTACCAAGTTTGTTCAAATGGTGACCCTGGGGTCATATTTGGCCCCGCCCCCGCGATCACAGTTTTACATAGACTTGTATAGGGCAAAATTAAAAAATTCTTCTTCTCTGAAACTGCAAGAGCCAGAGGTTCAATATTTTGCATTTACTATGCGCTTATGGTCCTTTACCAAGTTTATTAAACTGGTGACCCGGGGTCACATTTGGCTCTGCCCCAGGGGTCATATGTTTTACATAGACTTGTATAAGGAAAAACTTAAAAAATCTTCTCTTTCTGAAACCACAAGGCACACAGCTCTCCTATATTACATGTAGCCCTTGGGTCACATTTGGCCATGCCCCAGAGGTTACACCTTCATTTTGTCTTTGATCTTTACCAAACTTTGTCAGTGTCTTCATATCAATGTTGGTAAACAACAGAGGCCACGTTTCTCGGACAATCTTAACCAGACTTGCACAGATTGTATATGATCATAAGATTTCGAAGAAATTTGATAATGGACAATTACTCAGGTGATCGATATAGGGCCATCTTGGCCCTCTTGTTTTTCTTTTTCTCTGTTTTGTCCTTTTTTTACATCAGGGATATTGCTGCTTGTATCTAATTCACTAATACTGCTCAAGTCGAGTTTTCTCTTCCTTTCTATTTCATCGTGAATGTCCCTTTCCGATGTGCTAGGCATCACTTTTTTGAGCAGTATAGTTTGATAAATTTTGACCGTGACTCGCGTGTCAGTATATACTGTATATAATTACATTGTGAGGTATACTACTGTATCTATACTATGATCATTGATGCGATGCGTCTACTCTTCACTAACTGTTCAGCCCACGCTTTAAAGAATTTACAATCTCATTTTCTAATGGCTATTTATGCAATTTCTTATAGATTTATTAAATTTCAGTTACTGCAAAAATTCGAACCACAGTATCCATAAATAGTATATCCAAATTTCCAGGAATTTTCATTTAGCACTATGTTCATTTTAATTATCTTTTATCACACACATTTTGTTTACATTTTGTACCTGGTACCTGACTCACAAAAAACCCTGTACTGTAATGTACCTGTAATGTGCCTACCTGTAATGCTCCTACCTGTAATGTTCCTACCTGTAATATGCTTACCTGTAATTCTCCTAATAAACCTGCCTATAATGTGCCTACCTGTAATGGTCATACTTGTAATGTGACTATTTGTAATGTACCAACCTGTAATGCTCATACCTGTAGTGTGCCTACCTGTAATGTGCCTACCTGTAATGTGTTTACCTGTAATTTTCCTAATAAACCTGCCTGTAATGTGCCTACCTGTAATGGTCATACTTGTAGTGTGACTATTTGTAATGTGCTAACCTATAATGCTCCTACCTGTAATGTGCCTACCTGTAATGTGTCTACCTGTAATGAGTCTACCAGTAAAGTACCTACCTGTAACGAGCCTACCAGTAATGTACCTACCTGTAATGTACCTACCTGTAATGTGCCTACCTATAGTGTGCCTACCTGTAATGTACCTGCCTGTCATGTGCCTACCTGTAATGTGCCTACCTGTAATTATCTTTCATATAATTCTTCTACCTGTAATGCTACTACCAGTAATGTGCCTACCTGTATTTCTCCTACCTGTAATGTGCCTACCTGTAATGAGCATACCTGTAATTCTCTTAACTGTAATTTGCCTACATGTAATGTGCCTACCTGTATTTTTTTTACCTGTAATACTCCTGCCTGTAGTGCTACTACATGTTATTCTCCTGTAATGTGCCTACCTGTAATGTACCTATATGTAATAAGGTCTAAATGCAATGTGCGTACCTGTAGTGAGGCTACATGCAATGAATATACATGTATTTGTGCCTACCTGTAATGCTCTTACCTGTTATGTGACTATCTGTACTAAGGCCTAAATGTAATGTGCCTACTTGTATTGAGGCTACATGTAATGAATATACATGTAATATGCCTACCTGTAATGCTCCTGCCTATAATTTGCCTTCCATTAATGTGCCTACCTGTAATGCTCCTACCTGTAATGTGCCTACCTGTAATTCTCCTACTGAACCTGCCTGTAATGTGCCTACCTGTAATACTCCTACTTGTAATGTGACTAACTGTAATGTACCAACCTGTAATGCTCATGTCTGTAATGTGCCTACATGTAATGTGCCTACCGGTAATGTGCCTACCTTTAATGTGCCTACCTGTAGTATGCCTGCCTGTAATGTGCTTACCTGTAGTGTGCCTACCTGTAATGTACCTACCTGTAATGTGCCTACCTGTAATTATCTTACATGTAATTCTTCTACCTGTAATACTCCTGCCTGTAGTACTTCTACCTGTAATTCTCCTAATGAACCTGCCTGTAATGTGCCTACCTGTAATGTACCTATATGTAATCAGGCCTAAATGCAATGTGCGTACCTGTAGTGAGGCTTCATGCAATGAATATACATGTAATATGCCTACCTGTCATGCTCCTACTTGTTATGCGACTATCTGTACTAAGGCCTATTACATGTATATGCATTACATGTAGGCTCACTACAAGTAGGCACATTACATTTAGGCCATAGTACAGATAGTCACATAACAGGAGTAGCATTACAGGTAGGCACATTCCATGTATATTCATCGCATGTAGCCTCACTACAGGTAAGCACATTGCATTTAGGCCTCACTACTTGTAATGTGACTGACTGTAATGTACCAACCTGTAATGCTCCTGTCTGTAATGTGCCTACCTATAATGTGCCTACCTTTAATGTGTATTCCGGTAATGAGTCTACCAGTAATGTATCTACCTATAATGTGCCTATATGTAATGACTGCCTACCCTTAATGTGCCTACCTGTAGTATGCCTGCCTGTAATGTGCTTACCTGTAGTGTGCCTACCTGGAATGTGACTACCTGTAATTATCTTACTTGTAATTCTTCTACCTGTAATGCTACTACCTGTTATGTGCCTACCTGTAATTCTCCTACCTGTAATGTGCATACCTGTAATGAGCCACCTGTAATGTGCATACCTGTAATTCTCTTACTGTAATTTTTCTAAATGTAATGTGACTACCTGTAATGTGCCTACCTGTAATTCTCCTACCTGTAATGTGCCTACCTGTAATGAGCCTACCTATAATGTGCCTACCTGTAATTCTCTTACTGTAATTTTCCTACATGTAATGTGCCTACCTGACATTCTCTTACCTGTAATAATCCTGCCTGTAGTGCTAATACCTGTAATGTGCTTACCTGTAATTTTCCTAATGAACCTGCCTGTAATGTGCCTACATGTAATATGCCTACCCTGTAATGTGCTTACCTGTAATGTGCCGGTTTTTAATCAGGCCTAAATGTAATGTGCCTACCTGTAGTGAGGCTACATGCAATGAATATACATGTAATATGCCTACCTGTAATGCTCCTAGCTGATAAGTGTCTATCTGTAATGTGCCTATTATTTGGGGCACTTGTTTCAGCCAAAGATTTTTTTGCAGTAGCTTGAGCAATTTAAATAATACTTACATCATTTATATATCATTAGAACTGCAATTTTTAGTGGTAAATAAAAATATCTTAGTTTTTGAAAATCGGTTGAGAATTTTTTACAGCCCAAATGATTTGTTGATGTGACTTTTCCCATGACTTTCCTTGTTGGTGGGACAGCAGAAAATGAAGAAATTTTAAATTACTTCTGCTAGCCTTCATATGTTGCTATAAAACTTTCAGGGTGTCTTAATTTACAAAAATTCAACAATTTAAAACCATTTTTGGATAAAAATTAAAAAAAGAATATTTTTTTATCAAAAACAGCTTTTGCGCATAATTTTTTTTATCTCAACCGATTTTGAAAATTTAGGCATTTTTTTTTACCACAAAAAATGGCTGTTTCACTGATTTACAACTTATTTAGGTACTAGATAAATTTTGTCTGAAAATTTCAAAAAACCTTTGGCTGAAACAAGCGCCCCAAATAATACCTGTAATGTGCCTAAGGCCAAAATGTAATGTGCCTACAAGTAATGAGGCTACATGTAATGAATATACATGTAATATGCCTACCTGTAATGCTCCTACCTGCAATGTGCCTACCTGTAATACTCCTATCTGTAATGTGCCTATGTGTAATTCTCCTAATGAACCTGCCTGTAATATGCCTACCTGTAATGCTCCTATTTGTAATGTGACTACCTGTAATGTACCAACCTGTAATGCTCCTGTCTGTAATGTATCTACCTTTAGTGTGCCTACCTGTAATGCTCCTACATGTAGTGCACATAATTGTAATGTGCCTACCTGTAATGTGCCTACCTGTAATGTGCCTACCTGTAATGCTCCTACCTGTAATGTGCTTACCTGTAATGTGCCTTCCTGTAATGTGCCTAACTTTAGTGTGCCTACGTGTAATGTGCCTACCAGTAATGTACCTACCTGTAATGTGCCTACCTGTAGTGTGCCTGCCTGTAATGTGTCTACCTGTCAGTACCTACCTGTAGTGTGCCTACCTGTAATGTACCTACCTGTAGTGTGCCTACCTGTAATATGCCTACCTGTCATGTGCCTGCCTGTAATGTGCCTACCTGTAATTATCTTTACTGTAATTCTCCTACCTGTAATGTGCCTACCTGTAATTCTCCTAGCTGAAATGTGCCTACCTGTACTTCTGTTAACTGTAATTCTCCTACCTGTAATGTGCCTACCTGTATTTCTCCTACATGTAATGTGCCTACCTGTAATTCTCTAAATTGTAATTATCCTACATGTAATGAGCCTACCAGTAATATGCCTACCTTTAATGCTACTACCTGTAATTTTCCTACCTGTAATGTGTCTACCTGTTATTCTCCTAACTGTTATTCTCCTACATGTAATGTGCCTACCTATAATATTCCTTCCTGTAATGAGCCTACCTTTAATGAGCTACCTGTAATGTGCCTGCCTGGAATGTTCCTACTTGTAATGTGTGTACCTGTAATATGCCTTCCTGTAATGTGTCTACCTGTAATGGGTGTATCTGTAAGGCTCCTACCTATAATATGCCTACCTGTAATGTGCCTGCCTGAAATGTTCCTACTTGTAATGTGTGTACCTGTAATGCTCCTATCTATAATATGTCTACCTGAAAGATGCCTGCCTGTAATGTGCCTACCTGTAATTATACACCTGCTTTGAAGAAGTTGGGTCAATATAGGAACACGTCACGTTTTATTATTTTTAATAGATAATAGTTACATGGTTGCATATTTGCTTTTCCTTTTTAGCTCTACTGGCCGAAGGCCGGCAGAGCTTATGGGATGCCGAGTTGTCCGTCCGTCCGTCCATCATTAACTTTTGTCTCGTTAACATGATAGGGCCTTCATTTTTCATCCGATCTTTAATAAACTTTAACAGGTCGTTATTATCAATGAAAGCTCGGACAAGTTCAAAAACCAGCCAGATCGGACCAGTAACAGCGGAGTTATGGCTCTTGATTTAGTTAAAAATGCTATATTTTGCCTCGTTATAAGACGATAGGACCTTCTTTCATCCGATCTTTTCCAAACTTTACCAGAGTGTTAATATCACTTAAAGCTCAGGCAATCTCGAAAACAAGCCAGATCGGACCAGTAACAGCGGCAGTAACTGCTCAGTTTGTATTTTATTAGCCTTCAAGGTTTCGTGGGGGCTATATAATAATCACTTTCAAGATTCTATCAGTTATCACATTATCAATAACAGCTTTATTATTGCTATATCACAGAAGATATGGTCATGCACTTTTCAGTTTCAATTTAGTTTTAAAATGTGTTATCACAGATTTTGAAAATACATGTAGTATAATATTCATTTACTCCATTGTATAAAGAATAGAAATAAGATTAATAAATAAATATTTTACATTTAAAGGGATCTTTTAACCCAAGGATAGCCCATAAAGCTCGAAAGCTTACCGTATTTCGTTGGCAATAGGATGCAAAATTTTAAGAATTTAAACATACTTTATTTCGCATTATATAAAAGGACGTTCCATTAAATTTATTGTAAATTATCAAATAAATTGATCTGGTTGAAAGACCATAGCAAATTAATGCTTAATTATTTGTATCACAGTTTAGAGTAAATACAAATATACAACATACGTGTATTTTACTATTAATATCACAGTGTTAAGCACATCACAGTTCAGGTTTACAATGACAGACATAATTGTCATTTAGAACATAATTGTCATGATTTTCATTTTTAAAATAGAAAGTAGCAAACATATTATATTTTAAATAACAGTACCATTTAACACTCTTAGTACTGGCATCAACGGAGAATGGGCAATCCCTACCATCCATATCTGCCACCACCATCACAGAGTTTTACAGAGACACATGCACTGGCTTGAATGAAGTCTAATAAAATACAAACTGAGCAGTGTTGGTGAATTGACTACGCAAGTGTGATTTGACAGATTACTTGAACATTTTAATATTTTCCACTTTCTTAATTTCGTCAGGTAGAGAATTCCAGTCCTGTATAGCATTGTAATAAAAAGTAGAACTAGAAAAATGTGTCCATATGACACGGATGCCCCCAGTATAAGTAACTATAACTATGAATTTGCCAAAAGAAAGATAAGGTAAAAGATAATGTCAAAAGGGGCCCTAACTCATGCATAAATTGACCGATTGATAAATTGAGCGGAAATGGAACTTGACCTATATTTTATAATTACAAAATGACACACCAAATATGAATTCAAAACATGGACCCTTTCAAAAGTTATTGAGCGGAAACCAATTTGTCGCAGAAAATTAAGTCGAAAAGGGGTCACAACTCCTGCATAAAATGACCAACGTTGACCGAAATCGAACTTGACCTGTATTTTATAATTACAGTGACACCAAATATGAATTCAAAACATGGACCGTTTCAAAGGTTTTTGTGCGGAAAAGGGGCCATAACTCCTTCAGAAATTGACCGATGTTGACCTGAATCGAACTTGGCCTGTATTTTATAATTACACAGCTACACACCAAATATTAATTACAAACATGACCTTTCAAAAGTTATTGAGCGAAAATCAATTTGTTGCAGAAAATTAAGTAGAAAAGGGGCCACAACTCCTGCATAAAATGAACAACGTTGACCGAAATCGAACTTGAGTTATAATTACAAAGTGACACACCAAATATGAATTCAAAACATGGATCGTTTCAAAAGTTATTGAGCGGAAACCAATTTGTCAGACGGACGTTGAGCGGAAAAGGGCTATAACTCCTTCAGACATTGACCGATGTTGACCTAAATCGAACTTGGCCTGTATTTTATAATGACACAGCTACACACCAAATATTAGTTACAAACATGGACCCTTTCAAAAGTTATTGAGCGGAAACCAAGTTGCAGAAAATTAAGTCGAAAAGGGGCCACAACTCCTGCATAAAATGAGCAACGTTGACCGAAATCAAACCTGACCTGTATTTTATAATTACACAGCTACACACCAAATATTAATTACAAACATGATCCCCTTTCAAAAATTATTGAGCGGAAACCAATTCGGTTGGGACGGACGGAAGGGACAGATGGAAGGGACGGACAGGGGTAACACTTAATGCCCCTTTCGGCATTCTCGAATGCCGGGGGCATAATTAGTAGACCCTAAGCATTGCGGTACAAAAAAGTTCAGATGACTTTGTCTTGTATTATAGCTATGAAGATTTAGAATAGGAGAATAAAATGTTCCTTCATGTATGGTGGACATTTATTATCAAAAAATCTTATGCACATGGTTTAAGCGTAGCTGTTTCACTCTGTTTTGAATATGTAACATACTGTATTTTTTAAATACATCACTTGTAATGCTTGACTGTGGTTCAGACTGATTGATAAACCTAATTACTTTGTTCTGTGTGACTTGTAGCCTTTTCTGCAAAGTTTTATTTAAACCACAAAGAACAAGAATAATCGAAATGACACTGAATTAACGCAGAACATAAATGCTGCTGTGTTTTGCTTGTCAGGCACTTATTATGTCTATATAGAAATCTGAGACGGGCACTTACTTTGGAGACAATACTATTTACAATTTTTCCCCCAGATAACATACTTGGTGGTGGACCCATTTACAGTTCGCCACTATGCTTTTCCTGTTTACTTGTGCGATGACCG
>JAWPHD010023276.1:0-22552 GCA_037043455.1 Cyrtodaria siliqua | reverse complement strand
CGACAACAGTTAATAGAAAGGCAATTCCATTAAAGTAAACCGAAAGGTTGCAAATAGTCAATTCCTAACCCATTGCACACCTTTTAAGCCACCAAGATGCAATAACTGTTTGGAATGGTAACTATAGAATGTATTAACTAACGGAATTATTTCTATTTGTGAAGCATCATATAAAGTCGTAACTATTTGAATACTAACTACTGTATTACTAAATAGCGTTATTGTATGCATAATAATTCCACTGGCGCTTGCATTAATAGTGTCAGATATATGTCATTTTACTTGTGTTTTCACCATGCACGACATCACATTTGCGCCCACAAAACAATTCTTGCATAAAACATAATCTTTGTATATGTTTTCTATTGTTAAAACCTCTTAACATGACGTCCTTTTCACATATCCTTAACATGAACGTTAGTTGTTTGTTTTTTTTTACATTATTTATTGGTAATCTATAGGGGCGGACATGTAATCAACATGGTGATATTATTCCCGAAAACAGAAATGCGGTTATGTTGGCAGCTGTAATGTTTTTGATCGTACTACTAAGGATAGCATGAAAACAACTAGTAATAGCATAGCTGCCAACGCAAACTCGTTTGGTATGAATTATATTACTGGTCCTCATACCGATCTACAAAGACGACAAGTCTAGTCCTCTTTGCCGTACTTTATCGTCTTTAAAAATCAAATCGGAACTTCTCACGAAATCAAACAATATCCCCTAAGAAAGAGAAAATATCCGTTGAACCAGAACACCAAATTGATAATATTGACTTTTCAGTTCGTGTTATTTTTTACCTTATTACTTTCACATTAAGTGTAACTTGGGTTAACGTTATTACTGACTATAGAGGGAGAAATACATCCAAAACATAGGGTCCAACTTCGTCATCAAATTCCAGTAATGGAAAACTGTGATATTACCTATTAAATTTTAATTTTAGGAATATGCAACTGTTTAAGCCGAATTAAGGTTTTATTTCATACCACCAGCCAACCCCGTTTTCGCTTCTTGGAGAAGGAGTTGGATGGGGTATGTAAGTTTAAGTACTCAGACAACGTAATTGTTTTACGGACAGAGCTAAGCGAATTTGGCATACTAGCCTTTTTTAAATCTTGGCTCAACCATTCGATATTAACTTATCTTACGTTTGATTCATTCTCAGAACCTGAGAGGAATGATCGCAATGGCGGACAGTTATGGTAGCGTTATACTCTATATTAAAAAACTCTATCCAATACAAATCATACGTTAGGTAATGAATGTATATAGGTAGAGATGAAACATAAACATTATCTGTTCGGATTGTTTTTTATCCAAATGCACAGCATAACATTCATATATTTCCATTATTGAAAATTCAGTTCACCTTGCGGTGGACACAAACCTTGAATGACATCATTATTACTGGCGACTTGAACGTTTAATACTAATAATGCTAACTCACGTCCGTCAAATAACGTATGTCTATTGAACAATACTCACTATACCAAATGATATATAGGGTCCTATAGAAACCACAGCGTCCGAACGCAATGGCATCGTAGGTCCGCACTGTTACTTGCAAACAAGGACTAGAAACTACAATGAAAGAGACAAAAAAAACAGAAAGGGTGGTGAAGACAGGGTTACCGACTTGGAACGGGAAGTAGGCCAATAAGGCTTACTGGTTAGCTTGAATCGATTTTATATGCGCACAATCCTCGCTAATTATCCTGTCTTCAGCGCCCAAAATAGACAAGACAGTGTAAACAAAACTACATGGAACCATGGAACACAAAAAACCCAATGCATAAACGAACCCAATCATTACACAGGAATATTCAACTTCAACAATCGACCATTATTTTGGGTTAATAACAAAGGACCATTGTATTATAAGCGGTGTAGGTGATCCTTTTTTTACAACAGGATGTTCGCTATCACTGTCTCATATTTTGTATTCTTAACTTCAAATATAATGTTACTCAAGTAATTTTGAGGCATTTTTGGAGTTATGGCAATGGTGATTTATGATACCTTGAGACAACTGTCCATAAATACAGACTGTAGTATGTTTATGATAACGATATAATGAACACAAACACAATATAACAGAACATATAATAACATATAACAAAAACATAGCAGAACAGACTTTCAATAAATGACGCTAATACACATTTTCCCCTTTTACCTGCTATTAACGATTCGACCCTCAGTTCCATTTTGCTAGTCCCGATTTATGTAAAACAAATTCTTGAAACCCTACCACTAGGAAAAGTCTGTAGGTCCCGATACAATTAAACAGTCGTTGTTTTTAAAGAACTATTAACCGAACCTATTTGAACCTTTGTGTTCTTTATTTAATAATTCTTTAAGGATAGCCTTGTGCCATTAACTTGGAAGGAACCCCACGTTCGTTCAAATTCAAGTCTGGAGACCAATCAATTGGTGTCCAACTACAGACCTATAGGATCTTCTTAGCTGTGTTGGAAAAGGTTTAACTGCATTTGCAGTCTGGAATTGTTCCGGGTGACTGAACTATTATTCAGCTTGCATTACTTATACCAATTCTCTCTGTAAAGCTCTAGATTCTAGAAAAAGAAATAAGGGCGATATTTCTGTTATATCAGCGGAGCCTTTGATCGTTCTGGCACGACGGACTAAATTTGAAGGCTGTTGGTATATTACAGGGAACCTTCTTAAAATTGTTCCAAGGGTTACCTTAGTGTCAGAAAACAACGCGTTGTCTAACCTGGTACCCAAGCGGAGTGGGAATGACATTAAGGCCGGTGTCCCCAAGGAAAACATCTTAGGGCCACTTTTATTCCTTCTTAATATTAATGATATTGTTATATTCATCAATTCAAACATTCGTCTTTTTTAGCAGATGACACTGGTCTATTTATAGTTGGCAGATAATCCTATCTCAGCTGCAAATACACACTTAATTCTGATCTTCTGAAAATATCACAATGGGCAGATCAATGGCTTGATTAAATTTAATCCAACCAAAACCAAAATCTCTCCTTGTTTTCACGCAAATTTTAATTTCGTAAACCACCCGCGCTGTAGTTATATACCGATCAAATGATAACTGAAGTTGAAGACCATAAACATCGCGGTCTCGAAAGCATGGCAACGGATTACTATTATGCGAACTTAAATTTAAACTTGATAGAGTTTCCACTTTAAACCAGTTATGCTCCACATATTAGAATACGGCGATATCTATTCGATAACTGCATACAGAATTGAAAAATACGAGTTAGATAAAAAAAAAAAATGAGGCTGCACGAATAGTAACTGGAGAAACGAACTTGTCCTCTTTTGACAACCATTACAGAGAAATCGGTTGGGAAACGCTTGGGAACACAAAAATCATCATGTTTTATAAAATGGTAGACCAATTAACCCCCAACTTCCCTCTCTGATTTGGGTTGCAACTTCTGTCGGCTAACATCTATAGATACAACCTGCCGATTTTTCATGAATATCCAAACTATTAATGCCCAAGCAAACTATCACTACGATACTTTTCTTCCGCAAATAGAAAAAATTTTAGTCCAGGCCGAAACATTGTTTTCTTTCAAAAATCTCACTTAATCGTGATTTGTAACAACATTTCACTACACTACTACTTCGGACAAAGAAAACCTACATATTACTTGCTCATTAGGCTGCCGTTTAAGTTCAACAACGACATGTTTTCAAAAAAACATGGTCGATTCGCCATTGTGTACCTGTGGCCTCGTAGAAAACACTTCTTTTTTTAACTGCAATACAGTACCACCCCACATAAGAAAAGTATTGCTACAATTCAAATCCCCCGTCTATCTAACACTAGAGACTGAGAACACTTTCTACTATGGAGACCAAAAATGCATCGTACCACACACACATTCTCATCTTCAGCGCGGCACCTAATGTATATAAAGAAAAAGAAACTCGTTTTGAAGAACGATTTATCTAGTAGTTCGTGTTCATTCGTTCTCTTGTTGTATTTCCAACCGGCAGCACCCTCTTCCGTGTGCCAATCCCCATTTTACCCCCATTTCAAGCAACGATGATAAAATGACAACTGATGTGTATTCTTTTTTACTCGATTTGATCATTTCAAGTCGTCTTTTTTTTTCTCTTTCGTTTGTATGCCTTATTACTCTACCTATCTTAAGTTTCTTTCATTTAATTGGACAAGCGGTTTCTGGAATATGTATAAACTATTTTTGTCAGCACTATTTCATGCATGTGGTCATATACACTTCCAGCAGTTATATTACTAAACATTTCAAAATAGTGGCTGTTAAACATGCCATCAAGTGTGTACATTGGCTTATCATACCAAGGGAGCTTATCATACCAAGGCGAGACAAGAAACCATATAGTAATGTGTTTTACTTAAGTTCCTAATCACTTTTTCTTCCTATTGTTGTACAAATGTTTATGTTGTACACATATGCGAAATTAAAACTATGTTTTAATCAAAGCATTGAGAGCACGGACACGACAAGAAAGCAGACAAACATCAAACGGCACCATTCATGTTACACGCCTTTAGGCTAGATGTCAAAGAATAGGGGCGAACTGTAAATTGGGTCCAAGCATGCAGTGAGTTTCAAAATGAATAGGGTCATAACCTCTTTTGATACACGCTTTTAACAAGTTTAAAAAAGATAGTATGAACTTGAGATCATGTACCAAGAATCTTACGAAAGTTTGTAGAATCACGTCACCATAGAAGTCAAATTGTGATAGTCCTTGTCGCAGAAGAGTTCTAGCATTACTTTAATATTTGGAAACAAGATCAGGGTTACGATAATAAAATTGTCAAAGGTTTTACGAACTTTATGGTTAACGGTAGCCCTGACGGAATAGCTTTTTAGATAACGAATAATATTACAAAGATTACGAATTAAATCCCACAACTCGAGGTATAAGCTCTAGAAAAACGAATAAAGTTGAGACACATAGACCCCATAAGACAGGTCGTGTTCGGGAACATCTCCATCTAATGGGGATAATTAACAATATCAAAAATTTAAATCATCTCTCTTGTCTATAGATTTTTGCTAATTATTATTCACCATTTTTCAATAGAGAGATGTAAATCGAGAAATAGAAGCGTTAGCTATCAGAAATATTTAGCTTTGTTTAAGGTGAAGTTCTTTCGGATACATATTATTAACTCATAGTAGAAAAGAAAGGATTTGTTCAATATATTATCCAGATGCCGGGAGGTGTCATTAAAGGCTTCAATAACATCTGCCTGGGTATCTGTTGAAGTCTCGCGTAAACCATTGCACATATACAACAAAGTCCACTGACAACTGGAACAGGTTTTTGTTCTTTCTTGCATTAAAGATACGTTTTGTTTTTTGTTGCTTATAACCATGTATGTTTTGTTTTTTTCTCTCGTTTAGTGTAGCATTAATGCAGTTGTAATGGTGTAATCAACTCCACAAAAAAATAGTGCATTTGTAGTGTTGAAAACAACTGGACACATAGTACATTATGTTATATCGTAAAACAATTTGTACATGTGTAATCTTGTAAACTGTCGGGCAGTACAATACCCTATACTCAATTGCAAAAAGAAAGTGGACACTCGAGATTCTTTACAGCTTTAATTGTAAAAAGTTTTTTAGAATTAAATTGACAAAATTCCAAAATGAATATGCCATGTTTGGTATCAAAGTTTTTATCATTCCATTGCCAATATCATGGTTGTCATTTTTTTATTCTATAGGTTCGAATCATTAAGGGATTGCGCTTGATAAAGAGGATAGGGTGTAAAGTAGAATGTTTAAAGTGTTCATTTTCTTTTGCAACTGAGTGTATATGTGTAGTGTAGTACAACAAATCTGGACATGAACTTGGTCATACAATCGTACTATAGATGTTTAAAGCGTACCTACATTTTTTTTTTACAACGTATAAGTAAGTCTTTTATTGTGTAAAATTGGTTTTAAAAACACGTCAATTTAAAACTAGACAATATATATATTAATATTGATGATAATTCAATAACTGTGTACCATTTCACTTCACGGATGTTTTTGCACTGTGCAGCATATGTAGACGAAACGTCTCTGGGCCACTGTTAGACAGAACAACATCCTTAATTTTCGTTAAATGTTTCTCTTTGTTTAACTTAAAGTCTGTTTACTCAAACATTCGCCAGCAAAAACATCACGGGTTGAACCAGTTTGCTTTTTATTTTTTTAAATGGCTATAGTTTTGTAGAGACCCTGCTGAATTGTCCATTTCACCGTTCAATTTTCCATTGTTAGATTCTCAGGTCTGTATGCAATCGTGAACATGTCCCATTCTTATTAACTGGAACACAAAACATATAAGTGAGAAAAATGTTGTGCTTTTTTTTTTTTTTTTAAGAAAAAAAACAAGAACACCATTTCTAAAGCGAAATGCTATTCGTACTGTATTTGTTTGCGAGGGAGCACACTGTTTAGTAATATATTTGCGTGGTCCTGATGAGGGCCAGATTATAGCACATGAACTCTGAAGAGACCCGAGCTCAAGCCTCAACGGGCACACTGCATAATTGTGTCGGTGTGTTTTTGGTCACGTTGTAAAGAATCCATAAGTAAGAGTGACAGCTTCCCGGATTCCTTCCTGTTATCTCTGGTGCGGCTCTATAGAACCTATTAAGGTGCTGTTAAGCCAACATGTTTATCAAAAATTCTATCCAGTTTGTTCAGGTCTTATAATAATGTATTTGTGCCGATCAAAGTGAATGATTATTCAAGGGTTTTAAACTACCGATGACTGAGTATGTGTAAAATGAATTCTGAGTTGGTAACTTCTTACATTCGACGCTCAAGGTTTTGGGGTTTGGCCTGGTTGGTTAAAGTCGTTTATATTGTCTATAGAGGTTTGGGATTCTCGAAATAGATAAACTACATGTATATATATATATATACCCCGTGTGGTTGCCGGGGTAGAATACAACCACTGCAAACACTACCGTCACATGCAGAGGGGTAGGACCCCCACAGCCCCCACACCCCATTCATATTAATTTCGTCATTTTTTGTTCATGCTCATTAAAGGTCTTTCATCATGACCCCTGCATTGTTTCAGATGCCATCGTCGCTCACATCACTAAGAGCAGTGGCAGAAAAAACAATAAACATGGCTCCAGCGTAAATGAGTGTCTACAATATAATTTGCAGCAACTCTGCAGTTCAGGGGTGAGATGGGTATAGGCCCATTCTCCATATTTTATCTCGATGTACATGGAGGATGAGCATGGCATGTTCATGCCTGTTAGGTGCCATATACACCTTTCATGTGTAGGTGCGTCTCCGTGGCCGAAGTGGTGTAACGACGGGTTGGCGTTGTAAACCTTCGCCTTTCAACCGCTGCGAGTTCGAATCCCACTCGGAGCTCGACTTGTAAGTGAGGAAGTGTCGATTTTTACGGAGTGGCGGGAGATGTACAGTACTGGTTCTACTCAGGAAAAGCGGGTGGTCTGCCACCTCCACAAAAAATTCGACCGTCATATATAACCATACATGTGTTAAAAATGACGTAAACACCATACAAACAAACAAACATGTGTTGGGTGCGCCTTAAACCCAATTCAAATCAATTCAATTCGTTGTCAATGAGTTTAGAAACGGTGTAGATAGGCTGTTGTTGGCGGGATAGGCTACTTTAAACATTATTCTGTTTCATTTGACAGGCTGCACGTGCACATACGGCACGCAGATGCGATTTGTGATCATACATCTGGAATCGTTTCAGGAGGAGTCGGGAATTAAAATGAGTTGATGGATGACATATTGTATCACGCATTGCTTTGAGTTATAAGGTAGCGCCGTGGTGAATGGTTAGCATCGCGGCTTAGTAACCCCAGGGATCGTGCGTTCTATCCCAGCTAGGACCGAATTTGGGGTTAAGTAACGAAATATTTCATAAAAGTATTTCCTACCCTTACCAGTCCTTCGATGAGACTTTTAAACCGAGGTCTGCTCGCTAAAATGCTTCGTGCAATACAGCGGAGGATAAATAAACGCTTATACACACTCTTTTGAGTTATTGGCGATGTCATGATTGTTGTAGTATTTGCTTACGCGTGACGCACAAGTACAATAACTATTGAATCTTAGCTTAATAATAAAATGATGGTCTTACAAGAGTGCCTGTTTTCTACTGAACTTACAAAACGAGTTGGATAAAATATAATATAATGCGAGCTTCAAATCAATTTTAAAAAGATGCGAATTTAAGCTTCTATTAACTCCAAAAAAGCTCATACTTATTAATGTAGCTGCTCTACATAACAGTGACGTATGATAGGCGTGTGATGAGATGTTGCCGTTGGTCTTCTCCGATAACACACCAAGCAATCTGCTGGCTCGTCGATTTCCGTAAGCCGGTATGTGATTACGGGAAATTGACGAAGCAGTTCCTATTGCTCAGAAAAGACCTGAGATAATTCGGCCTTCGTCTGCAATATGTTCTACACTAGTGTATTATGATATTTATGTCTCAACTTTGTGTTTGTGATGTCTTATTTGACCTTTTATTCATCTTTTATTGTTCTTTTTTTCTTTGTGTGTTTGTGGTTGACCGCTGCTTTTCCTGTTAGATTCTTATATCTATTATTTACTACACTCCCGCAACACATATTATGTGATAATACACATTTCTTTGTTTTGAATAATAACAGCGTGTACAATGTGTTAACATTAATTTAATGTTGGGTGTAAACATTTAATTTTACAAAAGCTCTGCATATTCTTCGGTGCGGGGGTCGTGAATTATTGATGCTTACATATATTTGAAGATACAGCTCTTGGAGCATTGTCGGTAATTGAATTGTTTGATGAATAATTGATATGACAGCATTATATAGGAATACGCTAACAAAGCAAGATATACCGTTCGATGTTGTGATTATTATCCTATGGTTGTCCTTTTTCATTTCAACCAGTTTAATGTATTCGTATATATCATGCAATTCGGCAAACTCCCGCAGTGGTTACTTCCCCCTTTCTGTTACAGTAATCACTGCCACCACACACATTTATAGCCGAAATCTAGTTAAGTTTAATTTTTTGGTTAAATAATTTTTAGGTCAATATTTCAACTGGCTTTGTTCATAAAATAGGAAAATAGTGTGAAAAACGGTATCTGGGTACAAAAATAATGTATTTATATAAAAAACTTCAATTTTAGCGAACATGCACACCGGTTACTAAGTTACAGTACTTGTAAACAAACATGTATTCCGTTGAGAACATTACAGAAGCTGTGCGTACATTTAATATAGAGATTACACCCAAGCCAAAACCAGGTTGAATGTTTTCAACATCTTCTCGAAGGTGATGATCAATGTTATTGTCAATTGCCTGTTTGTTACGGCAAGAGTTTGCTGTACCAAGCATTACCTCGTGTATCGCCATTTTTTGTAATCACATGGCCTCAGCTATCGTCACGTGATTTGTATGGTGCAGATTAGTGGCTACATTATCCCTGCGCGGAGGTTGGCTATTCGGACGGACGTCGTTGAGTGCTTTTACAACGTTTATTACTGTATAATAATATAACAAGCAAGGTTTTACGAAAGCGTAAAATAGCTGCCGAGAAAAGTTAACATAATAATATATCAAGTCACGGGTGTTAAAACAATACTCAAAAAAATAAATGTTGTCACGGAGACATAAACACGCCACGACCGTTTTTTCTTACATTCTTCCCAGCCCCGTGTGGTTCTCGGGGGCTCCGTTTGGTCACGGGGCAAAGAATAGGGCCACTGCAGATCCCTTTGGAGGGATAGGCAGAGGGGTAAAATCCCCCCAAATTCATGTTCATTTTATCATTTTTTGTTCATGTTCATTAAAGGTCTTCATCATGATCCCTGCATTGTTTCAGGTGCTATCTCGCTCGCATCAAAAGAGCAGTGGCAGAAAAACAATAACGTGGCTCCAGCGTAAATGGAGTTTCTACGATAGAATTTGCAGCAACTCTGCAGTTCAGGGTGAGAAGGTTCTAGGCCCATTTTCCATATTTTATCTCGATGTACATGGAAGATGAGCCTGGCATGTTCATGCCTTTTAGGCGCCATATAACCTTTTCATGTGTTGGTGCGCCTTAAAACCCCAATTCAATTCAATTCTTACATTCTTCCCGATTTTTACCATCAGTTCTTCCTACCAAGCATTTAAATCAATGTGGGCGACCTCGCTTTTTTCTGTTCAAATACCCTTGACATGCTTATATATCTTTTAACACGACGTGCTAGGAGTACACATCAGCACAGAAATACAATTGTTCACATGTAAGGGATACGTATGCGTTAGAATGTGCATTACAACACATATAAACTGTTCACTGTTACCATGTGTAATTATAAGATTGCGTTATCAAAGTGAAAAATGAAAAGGAACTGTTGCTACCTTACCATCAGCAATAATGATAACCAATGAAAACTAGAAAAAAAGGGAAATCAGCTTCCTGGGCAACTAACACGGCGCCTCGATCAACTGCGCTGTTGAGGCTTGTGAATGTTTCGTCGCTAATATACATATAATACTAATGATTACATGCTACATTTCAGCAGTGAAATCGTAACCTTTCAACACATTACAAAATATGTGTTTATACCATTCAAGTTTTTCTGACGAGTTCTCAGGAATTCAAGTTGTAAAGCATGCTTATTGCCACTTACATGAGTCACAGTCTGTTAACCATAGGCAGATATAAACCCATATAAGAGGTTTTTCGCAAGCGTTAAAAAGCTGCCGATCAGTATATAAACATGACTGAAGACTGTGTGCCTGTGAACTGATAGGAATGCAAACAATTGTTTGTATAATTAATGAAAATCTGAGTGTTATCAGCTGAAATAATGCGTCAATAGTGTTCACTGTGAAACTTGGCCAAGGTCTTATTGATATAATCCTTAATGATAGTTAAAACAATTAACAACACATACTTTTAACGTTTCGGCTTCATTCTGATATAGTCATATAATGATATAATCAAATGCAAATTGATAAAAAATCAAAAATCATTTTAAGTGACAGTGTGGACAAGCTGATTTGCTTCTTTTTCGATTCTTTTTGGCATTATAAATAAAACCGATATAACGCTAAACTTTTTCGTTATATATTCATGGATTTAATTAATGTCATGGATCTTCATCCATGAAAATACTTTTATAGAGTTGCACTTATTCCATTCTTTGTCGCCAACTACATGATATACAGTCTGTTAACCATAGACAAATACAAAACCCATATAAGGAGGACAGATTATTCACTAGTCTTCTCATTTGTTTCATCAAGTGTGCTTAATGCTTTGGAATGCTTCTGTCGCCTATGAAAGATTTCGTGTAGCCGCATTATTTCTCAGAAACAAGATCGTTATTCCCGTCGAATTCAATTAACGATGTTTTATTTTTCACTCCTGGGGAATCTGTACGCAGCGAGCACAAGGTAGTATCGCTATGAAACCACTAATAATTTTCTCCATTGACACCAATTTTTTGACATTACTTTCGATTAAACCTTTGCATGAAATTGGTGGTGGTAAACCTACAGCTATTGATGTAGACTCTAATTGTTATTACGTTGATCCCATCTACTTCGTAGCGTACAGTTACACAATTGCAGATAGTTGATTAAGTGCTTAAATTTAAACAGTTGAAATTGTGTTGGCACATATATCTTGATATGAAGAAAGATAAAAATATCGGACAGGGAAAGCATCATTCAAGGATGACAGTCAACCACAAAACACAAAAACAAACACGCAAACAGACAAACAAGAAGGCAAAAGTAATAAAAAATGCAAACGACATCACAAACACAAGAGGGTTGACAATAGGGATACCGCCTTGGAACGGTCAGTGGCAACAAAGGCCACTGGGGGTTAAACCGGTTCTAGGGTGCACCAAACCTCACACTTACCCTACTGTCATCCCATTAAAACAGGACAGTGTAAATAAAGAAATTCCCGCCATGATCTAATCTCTAACCAACAAGGCAGCATCAATAGGCAATATAAGTAAAACACAAATATGCTCGTGTAAATATATAACAAAAAACAATAGCCTAGAAAGCCACAATGAAGGTACTCAATGACTTGGCAACAAGCCAGAGCAACAAGAGAATAAACCATTAAGGGCACGACAAGAAAGATCATAGACAAACATCAAACGCCACCGTCCCATTGGGCTTTAGGTAGGCGTAGGGAACTTTTACATTACCCATACCGATTTGGTAATTGTTTCTCACCAATTTGATACTTTGATGATTTTATACACACTTTCTACAAATTATAACAATACAATGGAATAACTAGATACATATAATACTAATTTACGAAAGTGAAAAGATAAGAATGGTTATCAGGTATTCCAAGTATATGTTTATGTTTGAAATTGTCGGAGTTGCATGATAAGCCACACACAATAAACAGTGTCAAAATGTGTTTATAAATTGCATTGATCAAACCTTTCGGACTATGCACTAACCTGTTCTCGCAAAGTACTCATTTCCCAGGAGTATTTTCAAAATTATAGAGTATTATTAAAACAATTTTACTTCGAAACAAACATTCACTTCGAATAATATATTTTCATATTCATTTAAATTCAGTTTACAACAAGACGAAAACGAACTTCAAAAGAAAACGAAACAGTAGAGGGAGATTTCTAATAGCACTTAGATGTTTTAATAATGACACACGAGAACAGGACAATAAATCATATCGCGTTCAAATTATAACAGAATCGATAATTTCACTTGACACCGTATTACGTGGTCCCGTCTTAATTCCATTAAGCGATGGGAAAGCGTATACATAGATCTACATACACGGTACCTGTATATCCATGGCTTGTATAGGCAGGAGTTTGTAACGGATATTTCGACAATAAAACATGTTTAAAAACATATTTTGCTGAAAAAATGCGATAACCCGTTTAAAATTACCAATGAAATGTTTCAATTTTACAATATGCAAATGTTTAAGCCGAAATTAAGGTTTTATTTCATACCCATGCCAACTCCTTTTTCGCTTCTTGAATAAGGGGTTGGATGGGGTATGGAAGTATGTACCACGTAATGACAACTCGTTTATGCAATGACCTCTAAGTATACTGAATATTATGCCAGCGGGAAACAATCACAGAACAGAACAAAATTTTATTCAACTTGCATTACGTGGTCCGAGTATTGACTTCCATATCCCTTTCAAACCCTTCTCCAGAAGCGCAAAAGGGGTTGGCTATATTGCACATTATGGCACGGTATAGTACTTTGTTTCACGATGGTAAGCACCTTCTCTATACAGTAGTAGACGTCAATGCCGTGTACAAAGATAATATCTTGCATACCGGATATGGTTATCCGCGTTTTACATGGGTAATGGAAAGCCTGATCTTACACATGGTGGAATGAAAGTCGCGCGCTGATATCAACACTGACAGTTGCATGACGTCATTGTGTAAATAAACATGCACAACGTTGGTATTTTGCGAATTCGATGCACAGAATGTAAATGATATGCAAGGACAAGAATCAGTCATGGGTATCCGGTTCAGACGGGGAAATTCCAGCCCTCGGTATAACTGTTTTAATCGAAAGCACGGCAGAAAAACAAGTATACATCATGTTGGATTTCCCGATCTTCACCGGATACCCGTGAAAGCCTCGTATAATATCACATCCTTTGTTTTATGGAGATGTGATCGATACACTTCGGAAGTGAAGGAGATCTATATGATTTCCTGGACACTTTACAAAATGAATCAGGAAATTCGTTCGGAAAAGAAAACTATCCTTAAGTATTACCACGAACTGATTGATCAGTCTAATGTCTGTCAATAAAGTTCACTTTTCTTTTTTTGCGATGGCTGGAAACCTCGTGGGATTATATGTCATTGCACCTTCTGAACCCCTGAACAGGGTGGTAGGTGCGTGAACTTTCGTCTCTCGGGTTTTTTGTCGCACTCTAGATTGGTTTTCTTTTTGGCTGTAATAAATGTGGTTATTCCGTACACTGCTGGGTACACCCTGAGGTGTTTTTAATTTGTAATTATGCATTTTATATATCTTTAGAACACCATGTAACACCTAATTTCTTTGGATGTTGAATTTATTGTTAAACATTTCCTGTTGTTGTGATGTACTTGTATTTACACTGTTTTGTCAATGTTGGCACTGAAGACAGGGGCACTGAGGACAAGGGCACTGAGGACAGGATACTAGCGAAGTTAAGTACACATACACACGATTTAAACTAACCAGATGGACATATGTTGTGTACTGTTTATTGACTTTGCTTAAATTGTTTTAGTTTGTGGTAGAGTGAGTACCTACAGTGTCATTACGTTTGGGTGCTGTGGTTTCTATAGGACCGTTTTTCTCATTTTAACAACTGAATATATTTTTTAACGCATCTTTTGTCAAAGAAATGCTGTGGGAAAAAAGGACGGTGATAAAAAATCGATTTATGTGTATGTACGCCTCTAGCGCTTTATCCTGGAGTACAAAGCTTTATCCTGGAGTACAAAGCTTTATCCTGGAGTACAAAGCTTTATCCTGGGGTACAAAACGTATATTAACAGGCTGATGGCGGGAGTTGTACAGTACTGGTTCTACCCAGAAAAAGTGGGTGGTCTGCCTCCACCACAAACAATCGACCGTTATGTATATGTGTTGAAAATGACGTAAAACACCATACAAACAAACAAAATGACTTCAATAGAAGAAATAGAATCAGGCGGAAAGTAAAATACGTATTATGTTCTCTTAAATCCGATCTAAACTGAAGATACCGAGCCACGATTTGGCCTTCATTTGCATATATATTACACTAGTCTAGTTTATTATGTTATTATTACACTCCCAAAACGCATAGCATGTGATACAAACATCCTGATTGGGTTGTCCTTTACTCTGTACACATTATTTTGAAACATTTAGTTTGATGAAAAATATCTCAAATTACATAATTCCTATACGATATGAAATTACATTTTTGTCTGCTTCATTAATTCAGTTTATAATCAATTCAATTATTTGAAGTGGTGAAGCATAACGATAAATAAATAGCCTACTTTATTCCACACCTGCATACTTCTAACCAATCTCTTTCTGTCTTCTTACCCATGTGACTATCCGATATTTCCACTCTAGTACTCAAAACAGTTGCTTTAATATATAGTGTACTCCATCTGGTATCTAGAGTCCAATATATCTATATTCAGTAGATGTGGAAAAACCAAAAAAGCCATATTCGGTATTTGTACTTTGGAATTAGATGGGGAGTCCAAAAAACCAAATTCCATATTTGTACTATGGGAAGATAACTCTGACAGTAAAAAATCATATTTACTAACGATTTACCTCGCACTTATATTTTAATTAAAATTGAGTTGAAACAGTACTGTTTTACTTAAAATGTTCAACGTTTGGTTAGATTAGTGAGGTGTGCAATAAAGAGGTCATTTAACACACTGTTTAATACCCTCATATTATTACGATGGATACACACCTTCTCCAACACGAATATAGCATCCAGTTATTGATCTGTGCTTTCTTGTTTTTATGAATATGACGATCAAAATATGTAATAGAAGAAATTCATAAATGTTTAAGTTTCTCTTTAAAAAAATGAGCCAGTTCAGTACTGTATTTAACGTAAAGAGCTTGCAAAATTTTGCATCATAAGTTTGTTCACATGCTTGAGCCAAACTCATACTCTGTCAATAATGAAACTTTGAAGGAATACTATTTGCTGTGTCACGTGTTGTTTTAGTCTCTTTTTTCGGAAAGGAAAGGTCTTATGTAGCCATGTAGCATTCGATTAACAGCAGCATACTGTACATACAATATATAGCGAAAATTCCCGTGTTGCGTTATTAAAGTCGTTCAGTGTATGTCTTACCAAGGTTATACATAGAGAATGACGTTATCCATGATTTTGGAATTAACTTCCATATGCCGTAAGAATCGGATGGCGGGAGGTGTATAGTACTGGTTCTACCCAGGAAAAGTGTGTGGTCTGCCTCCACCACAAAAAAAATAAAATAAATAAAAGATCGACCGTCATATATAATCTTACATCTTACATGTCTTAAAAATGACGTAAAACACCATACAAACAAACACTATTTCATATGCCATTGTTTAAATATTGGTATTGTGTTCCCGAATAAAAAAACCACTCAAACCCTTGTATCTGATGCTATAGCATGTAGTGAATCATAGAATGGTTCCGTTTTAACGGCATGCATGAAGGCATAATAAGCAGGGAAGATGATGGTTTATATCGAACGAAAAATGAAACCAATAATTTTCTCCAGCTGCAGTCATTATGGTATAGAAGACAGAAGATGAATGAGTTCTCACGTACTCCTAGAAAGCGATAAAGAACCAATGTTTGGCATTGTAAAGGTCGTCGTATTTATATTGAAATATATGGCAGAAAGAACATTTAGATGCTTATAAAATACAACAATAAATTAATAACAGCAATAGAATAAAATTTCTACTTTCAGCGCAACTAACTACAAAAAATCTATATTGCATTTGGTATCCACTGTACATCAATATATTTCGTCTAAACGTTTGATAAAACACGTACATAAACAAAATTTCACACAGTGACCAACACAAAGCGTCTTGTATTCGGTTTTTAAAACTAATGAAATGCACCGTTGTACCATTCTTAAAAACAATATTTGGCAAAATATGCTTACGTCTTGAAGTTTGTGTTTTATTATTAATAACAATCATCAACATTCTCAGTTTTTGGAAGAGTCTACAAACAACGATTTGGTTTCTTTCAAAAACTTTGCAATCTCTCTCTCTAAATCTAAGGTCCAATCGATCATTTGTACGTTAATGAACACAACAATCAATGAACCTCTGGCTACATGCATGAATAAGATGTTATCGGATTGATTTGCTAGTTTAGAGTACAAAGATCGGGAAATCAGAGAAGCCCTGCCGAACAAAATTTAATTAAATCGACAATTTAAACATAAAATATTACACTTTGCTTAGGCGCGAATTTATGAATACGCGAATAAATAGGACACCAAGTGATTCGCGAACTTAAGAAGTCACAGATATAATGCGATCGATAGGACTGTATATAAGGAAGAACATATCCAGTATATAACTATATATTCGTTCAGATCATAATCACGAGTTCGTCTTTTAGATTATGACAATACAATTGCTACTTTCAGCGCAGCTAACTACAAAAAATCTATATTGCATTTGGTATCCACTGTAGATCAATAGGACACCAACTGTCTTAGCCCCGGTCACCCGGCTCGCTTCTGATTTGTTCGCTACGCTATGTTGCGTGGATTCAAAACCTCAGCCTGTGGGAAAAAAGGACGTTTGTAATCGCTCCTCACTGACTCCGATTTTGGCGAGACTTTGAGAGATTCTATGACACTTTCAAAAATCATATGCTCACGTTAATTTAATATTCATTTCTTGTATTTAACGTATGAGAAGCTGCAAGTGACGTCAAATAGTGTAACCTGTGGGGGCACTCCACAGTTTAATGTACATTTCTCAATCATCGAACCCTTAGCCTGAATCCTTGAGCAAAAATAAATCACATCATCATTGTGTGATACATTTCTTAGAAGACATTAAAATTACCCATGTTTCCATACCAAATAAAAGTATCAAAAAGCATTTTCTGTACAACTTTAGTCCCATTTCTTTAAGATTACCCCACCCCTCAAAATATGCTAACAATTTCAAATGTCAGTAAATAAAAAAAAGATTTTTCCTACGCATATCAGGGTCATGTCTGCACTCATAATGCTCTTGCATATCAGGAAATGCTAAATTTATATACCTACTCCGGCGTTTTAAAAAGGTATTCCATGCTGATCACTCCGTGAGTGAAAATCAGCCATTTTACCTACTTTTTGGAAGTTTCTGATAGGTTCACATTTTTCTATTTATAGCCTCCAAAAAACTCAAAGAGTGCATATTCCAATACACCAAAATAAACTTAGAAGTACTCAAAACTGAAAAATACATCAAACATGTGCTTCATTATCATTATAAATACCATCCATGGACCTAAAAGATGCTTAGTTAATTTCTTTTTGATTTACAACATTGACATTCGTGCGAAACTGAGGAGTGCCCCCTGTGCATCAACATTTGACGTTGTACGGTTATATATGGAAAGCCTCAGCTGCCTTCTGTTGGCCTTTTGCATTTTGTGCAGTACGCGTTGTAAGTCGTTTTGTGCATTTCGTAAGTTGTTATGTGCATTTTCTAAGTTGTGATGTGAATTTAGTAGGTTGTTATTTGCATATTCTAAGTTGTCTTGTGCATTTTCTAAGTTGTTATGTACAAGTCGTCGTTCAGTAGACTTTTTATCGGAATAGGTTTTGAAGGAAACACCGGTAGAAATGGTGGCTCCAGGAGCGAACGCTATGCTCTGCCTACTTTAACAAAATTGGACTAGGTACATGATACAATAAATTCTTAGAACAGAAAATTGATTTCAAAATGTGTAAGGGAATGTCTGACGTGGATTTAATAAATCTTGGTCTGAAAACAATAGATCGGGTCACAGGTGGCAGTATCAGGAGGTGTGGTACAGGTGGCCATGGGTACGGAAGATAAGGGGCGGGGCCGGGAGACAAGGGTGGGGTCGGAAGACAAAAGGACGGGGGTCGGGAGAGAAAGGGGCGTGAGGTTTTTAAAATAGCAAGTTTGTAAAAAAAAATGATGAAGAATTATCATAGTTTGAGAGTCGTTTTGGGTAAAACAGTCTATATCCTATCAAAATCCTTAATTGACCATTATCTTGTCACGTAGCCCCTACCAATCAGTGTTGGCAACTAACAAATAATAATGATAATAAATTGAAAAATATATTTAAATAAAAGTAATATTAACGTGCTATTTGTTGAAAACAAACATATTTTAAGTTTTCCTGAAAAAAAAGTCCCAGAGTATTTAAAATATGTTTGTTTTCAACAAATAATACGTGAAGTCCAGACTCTATTGAACCTATACCTTTAGGACGTCCTATTGGTAAAAAGATAGAGGGGCTATAAACCTTAGGACTACACACAAAGACAAACAAATAACACGTTATTTTTTTATTTATTTTTTTCAGACCAAGATTTATTAACTCCACGTCAGACAATCCCTTACACATTTTGAAATCAGTTTTATGTTCTAAGAATTTATTGTAAAATGTACCTAGCCCAATTTCTTTTATCTAGGCAGAGCATAGCGTCCGCTCCTGGAGCCGCCATTTCTACCGGTGTTTCCTTCAAAATTTATTCTGATAAAAAGTCTACTTAACGACGACTTGTAGTTTGCACAAGACAACTTACGAAATGTACATAACAACTTATGAAATGCACATGACAACTTAGAAAATGCACATAACGACTTAGAAAATGCACAAGACAACTTAGAATATGCACATAACAACCTACGAAATGCACATAACAACTTACGAAATGCACATAACAACTTAGAAAATGCACGACAACTTAGAATATGCACATAACAACCTACGAAATGCACATAACAACTTAGAAAATGCACATAACAACTTGGAAAATGCACACGACAACTTAGAAAATGCACAAGACAACTTAGAAAATGCACATGACAACCTAGAAAATGCACATAACAACTTATGACATGCACATAACAACTTACTAAATGCACATAACAACTAAGAAAATTCACAGAGACAACTTAGGAAGCGTACTGCAGAAAATGCAAAAGGCCAACAGAACGCCAGCCGAGGCTTTCCATAGTTATTAGGTTATATACAAGATGACGTCACGCAGACGTCGACTTAATGTACGTGAATTAACACGGGAATAAAATCGACTAATCGCTAGAGGGCAATTTAATCGGCATAATCTGCCCGGACCGATATCTGAAAGTAAGACATATTCATGATACGGTCTTGGCAGACCGAGACTATATGACGGTGTCTGTTTTACCAGTTAAGTATCAGTTGATATTATCAGAAGGTTAAGTTGTATATAATGGGTCTAAATTTGTCTAGGTCCAGTCTTGGGGATGTGGACAATTGGGATTTATCAGCAGACATATAGTCTATAACAGTTTTTCTGAGGCGATTGAAATTTACTGGCGTGGGGGGATTTAGATCGGCCCAGAAGTTATTATGTAAGACAGAACTTTATTGGTTCAATTGCATTACAAATCGATTTGCTCTTAGCTCTGTCGTCTTTAACGGAACCACTCTTCAATCAAATTCGCGGTCTCCCGCTAGTTTTTCTATATAATATGCGTATTTGTTAATCATTATTAATAACTATTCGAATAGATGCAATTGTTGTTTGAACTGTTGATGAAGTAGCATCAAGAATTTACGAAGAAAACAAATGAAATTGTATTATTCTAATTAATTATTTACAAGCAGGTTTGAAATACTAGACGAGTGTTCTACGGAAAACTTGTGAAGCCTGCCAATTGTTTATTTCAGAAAGGATAATCAAACTAGAACGTTTGAAGATAGGGGGTTGCAATCACTCGTGAAATATGGAGCTGATTTTTTTTCAAATCTATGAAAAAGGGCGTTTCTCAGCATTGAATACTTGATAAGGAAGAACTGTGTATAGTTTCATGACCATTAGGTCAATATTTTAGCCACGTTGTGAACCAGGTAAAGGTTGCAAGTTAAAGTTTTATAATAAAAAAAAGGGGCTATACCTCCGGAAGAATGAAATTCAGAGTTATTGCAAATGCCAATGGTATTTAAATAATTGATAAGGAAGAACTGTATAAAGATTCAAAGACCGTAGGTCGAAATGTTGTCAAGTAATGATCTCGGTTAGGTTGCAGGTGAACATTTATTAAAAGTGGAATAACTGCTAAAATAGACGTGAGTTATTGGATATGTCATTACGCGCGGTCCCCACCTTAATTCAATTAGGCGAGCTTATATAAGCAGGATTTTATAACGGATATTTCGACAATAAAACATGTTTAAAAACATTTTTTAAGGAAAAAATGCGATAACCTGTTAAAAATTACCTATTAAATGTTTTAATTTTACAATATGCAAACTTTTTAAGCCGAAATTAACGTTTTAATTTCATTCTCCAGCCAACGCCGTTTTGCTTCTTGGAGAAGGGGTTTGATGGGGTATGAAAGTTAATACTCGGATCACGTAATGTGTAACGACATTTCTTGAGGTAGGATGAAGATTTACGTGAAGTTTCACGAACATCGGTCAAATACTTTTCAATCCATGGCCACGGTTAAGTTGCAGTCTAAAGTGTGACGAACGACGGACGGACGATGGACAAAGCTACGCATTCGACACAAATAAACTATAATACTGGATTAATAAAAGTAAATAATTATATAAATCGAACAGGAAATGTAGCATTCAATGATCACAGCTAACCAAAACACACACATCAAAACACACAGCCATTTCAGGGTCAAATACAAGATAAGGTATACGACAGCACAAACATAAAAGGGATGACAATTGGGCTACCGTTTTGGTCAAAACGAGTCGCTTCGGGAGCGGGGTTAAGCCCGGTTCTAGATTACACAAACCCTCAAAATTACAAAAGTGTCATTCTAATAAACCGGTACAGTGTAAATATTTTAGAAATTCCAGCCAGGCTATATCCTCTAACACACTAGGCAGCAATTTTGTAATTTGATTTACATTCCCTGCAATGCTTTGAATTGTTATTGTTTTTTAATGAAGAAATGTGATCGTTTTGCTAATGCTTTGTCTTTGTCTAAAGATGAAAGTTGTAGAAAACGTGGAAACAGTTGTGGTTGTAGGATCTTTTCTTCATATTTATTAGTTGGTTCAAACCGTTTTTGTATTTCGTACAGTACGCGTATTGTACAATAATTGAAATTTGACAATATGGCTCAGCACCCACATCGCAGTCCTATGGAGTGGATTTCCAACTCCTAGCGCCAGTGATACCATATTGTGATACTCAAACAAGAATAATTTTGCCACAGTGTTAGATTAATCTGTCACTGCCTTCTAGGATTATGAGGAAAAAGAGAGAAAAATACGTTGCACGGTATTATCAAGTTAGATACAAATATAGAAATACAATAAACATATAGATAAACTAGGGCAAAGCGTGACCAGCCGATTGACCGTACCGGACAATACGACCACCCTTTCTAGGTTGAAGTCCGAACCGAAATTATATGTTGTAACTTGGAGATAACTACGATATGTTCACGTCATTCGACCGCCATTATTCGTTTCTCCCCCGACAAGGGAAACCACCCACGGTATCTGATGGGTTACTGTTCTATTTTTGGGAGGGGCGGTGGGGAGGGGAGGAGGATGGAGTCATACCCATCTGCGGTGTCGTACAGGGTGATCGAAACAACATAATACGTCATTATATGAAACATACAGCGTCGTCCTACGAACACAATATATATATGTAATTACATTGATATGTGTGGCATTTGGGAGCTTATATTCTAGAATTTCACTTTCGTGCCCATAAAATATATTGGATTTATTAAATTGATATTATGTTCGGGACAG
>JAWPHD010023275.1:0-22552 GCA_037043455.1 Cyrtodaria siliqua | reverse complement strand
GGTTTGATATGAAAGACTGTATGAATATGTGCACGATTGCTGGACATTTAAAATTTCCATACATTTTACATAGTTTTAGCCAACTTGGCGATCTTGGGCGACCTACCAAAATCTTAGAGGGTCAATCCATTCCAAATATATTGTGATCAATTGTCATTAAACTGTTTCAAATCTAGACTAGAATATTATTTTATGAAATTGCAGATGGATAGACAGATTTGTGTTTTATGGCCAAACTGTCACTCAATATGACCTCCATATCTAAAATTATGTCATTTACTGAGTGGCGTGTATCAAGTTGTCTTCCAGGAACAAGATGCACTCATATTGCATCATGCTGATTCACTTTATTCTGTATCACTTCACATTTTTCGATGAGTCGTTTATGTTTTCATCGTACTGACTTATATTTTATTGTATTGCATTAGTTTTTTTGTCAAATGGTTTGTCATTGAAATTTTACACCGTATTATTTCACTTCGAACCGTATCAATTCACTTTGTAACGAATGAACAGAGTTTACACGTCGCATCGAATCAATATGTACGTCATCAAATGACTTCATGTTGAATTAAATTGGCCTGTCATTGAATGGTTTGTAAATATCCACATTTTGACGGTTATGGTTTCTCATAGTTAGCAGGTGATTTTAATAGTCGGACTGATTATGCTAACTTTGACACAAATAACTCTTTCGAATTTTTACCAGATGACTATGAAATAGATAGGTTTCATCCAAGATTTTCCCAAGATATTGGTCATGTTAATAAAAATGGAATAGAGTTTTTAGATTTGTCAAACTGGTCTACGAATTTTAAATGGACGGATAGGTAACGATGCGCGTCTCCGTGGCCGAATGGTTAACGACGTTGCGTTGTAAACATTCGCCTCTCACCGCTGCGGGTTCGAATCCCACTGGGAGCTCGACTTGTAAGTGAGAAAGTGTCGACTCTTACGGATGGCGGGAGATGTACAGTACTGGTTCTACCCAGGAAAAATGGGTGGTCTGCCTCCACCACAAAACAAATCGACCGTCATATATAACCTTGCATGTGTTGAAAATGACGTAAAACACCATACAAACAAACAAACAAAAGGTAACGATGCAGGAATAGGAAAGTACACATTTGTAGGTCATGGAGGATGTAGTCTTGTTTATTATATTGTTGTTTTTGAGTCTCTATATCCATATTTTACGGATTTTGATGTACACGATCCTGCGTCCGACCATTGTTTATTGAGTGTGTTTTTTGAAAATAAAATCAGCTCCGAAAACCAATCAACGAATGAAAATGATGATTATGTAATTTTGGATAAAAAGTGTGTTTGGAATAACGACCGAAAACAAGTTTATGTAAATGCTCTAAATAGTGATGTTTTTATAGCAGAACTAACTATTTTTACTCAAAATAATGATTCATGTTCCAACATGGATGATATTGAAAATAATCTACACTTATTTTCAGACATTATGAACAATATTACTGATCCTTTGTTTAAAAAGAAAAATACCAAATGGAAAAGTTAAAGGGAATACACAGTCGGTTAAAAATGAGTGGTTTGATGAATCTTGTCTTGAAAAACCTAGTAGAAAACATATCAATGAACAAATTAAAAAGTTAGACTCATACAGAAATAAAAATGCAAAATTATACTGGAACATGTTAAAGGAAGCTTCTCAGGTAAAGAGCCCAAATATAACACTGTCTTCGTTTGAACAATATTTTTAAATCTGTTAACAATCCGGATGATCACTTCTTCAATCCGGATGATGATGTACTTTATTTTAATGAACGATGTGTTAATGGTGAATTTTCAACTATGTTCAATGAATTAGATGAGAATATCAGAAATGATGAAATAGTAAAGGCGGTTAAGCAACTCAAACCTGGCAGGAGCCCTGGACCTGACTACTTGTTAAACGAGTATTTTATTAATGGCATGGACATTTTATTACCGTAAGTGTCAGTTTTATTCAATAATATTTTAAAAACAGGTATTTTCCCCGAATCTTGGTAGGAAGTTTTTATAATCCCACTACATAAAAAGGGTTCTATTAATAGTACTGATAACTATAGGGGGATTACCTTATTGAGTATTGTAGGCAAGTTATTTACTCGCGTTTTAAATAATAGATTAAATAACTGGACAGAATGTTACAGCGTATACATTGAGGCACAAGCAGGATTTAGAAGTGGCATGAGCACAACTGATAATATTTTTGTTTTACATGGTCAATTACACACATGATTAATGTAGGAAAGAAGATGCCCTGCAGTTTTATAGATTTTAGCAAAGCTTTTGATTATGTAGCAAGAAATAGCCTATGGTCCAAACTAATAAAACTATGTATAAGAGGTAAGATGTTAACTGTTATCAAGAGCATTTACGAAAGCTTAAAGTCACGAGTCAAATATAACAACATGTTAAATAACGAATTTTCATGTATGCTTGGTGTGCGTCAAGGAGAATGTTTTTAAATGATATAGAAGAACAGTTTGTGTTAAATGGATTTGATGGCACTGATATGTATTTGACGAAACTTTTCATTTTGCTTTACGCTGATGATATAGTTATTTTTTCTGAAACACCTGAAGGTCTTCAAAAGGGGCTTGATATATTATATGATTATTGTCAGAGGTGGAAACTAAAATTTAATGTTAATAAAACCAAAGTAATTATTTTTAGAAAAGCGGGAATGTTACCCAGAAACTTAAATTTTGTTTTTAATGGTGTGATTCTAGAAATAGTCAAAACGTTTTCATACCTTGGTATAGTTTTTTCACAAGGTGGATCTTTTAGCGAAACACAAATGACCTTGGCTGGTAAAGCACAGAAGGCTATTTTTAAACTAAACAAACTTCTGATGAACTTTTCAGATATCTCGATCAAACATAGATTGGAGCTTTTTGACAAACTTATTTTACCTATGTTAACTTATTCTTGTGAAGTTTGGGGCTTTCATAATTCTCAAAATATTGAACGTTACATTATACTGTAAACGTATTTTACGAATTAAACGTTCTACCCAAAATGATTTTGTGTACGGTGTCCTGGGAAGATTAAGTATGACAAGCATTAGATATTATAGAATAATCAAATATTGGTTTAAAATTGTAAAAGGAATGATACTAAGTATTGTAAATGTATATATAACATGTTAATGCGTGATAGTGAACAATACCCAAATAAAGTGCCATGTGTCACTCTCGTCCATAAGATGTTGTCCTCCATGGGTTTTCATTATGTATGGCTCGCTCAGGGTGTAGGAAATGTTGAAATTTTCCTTTATACTTTTAAGCAACGCCTTTATGGTAATGATTTTCAGCTTTGGCATGAACGTGTAGAAAATTCATCCAGAGCGTCATTTTTCAGAGAAATAGTATCTTTTAACTACGAGTTATTTCTTCAATGTGTAAATATTCCAAAATTCAAAATTGCAATGACTAGGTTAATTGTTTCATCTCATAGTCTAAACATTGAATCAGGTAGATGGCACAGACCACATAGTATTCCCCGTGGCGAATGAAAATGTATTACGTGTAATAAGCTTGAAGATGAGTATCATTTTATTTTAGAATGTTCTTTATTTGGAGACATACGTAAAATACACATAAAAAGGTATTTTTGAACAAGACCAAGCATGTTTAAGCTAAAACAGCTATTTAGTAGCGAAAATGAAAATGTCATCAGAAATCTAAGTATGTATATCTTCAAATGTTTTGAAGTAAAGAAACAGATTATTTGACCATATAACGAAAATCTTCTTAATCCATATTTGACATCCAATTAATGTAACTTTGTTTTATATTTGGTTATCATATATGCATGTTATTTAAGTCGTATATATTTGTAAATATGTAGGTAATTACATTTCCAACTTTAAAGTGCTATAACTACAGTTGTTTTTATATTAAACTTATTTTAAATGGTGTCATTAGTTTGCAAATATAGCTAACATAAATACTATTTACAGCCGTTAATTACCCAGGTGGCGGTGCCGTACAGATGCAGTGAGCGCGTCAGGTATGGACAGACTAAATCACCAATCCTGCTGCATTTGTGTGGCACTACCAACTTGGGATTGTTATATTAATTCTGTTCGAAATGTTTTGCAATACTTCGTAACCACCTTCTCCCTTATTTCTATTAATTAGGAATACAAATAATATAATATTACGTTTATAACAGAAAAATGTTCATGTAAACACTTAGAACTGTAAATATGTTTATTGCTTTGTCATATGTTCTATGTATGTATGCATTTATAGTATCTCACGGGCCTATGTCCTATTAATTTATGAATAAAATCTTCTTTTCAGTCTTTAAAGGGGCACAAAGCAATCTTGTTTTTGTAGATTCCGGCGTCCCATTACTTTGTTCTACATGACTTGAATTGTTGCATCATTATTAAGTATTGAATAGCTTAAATAAACTTGTTTTTGCATATTATTTATGTATAATTATAACGCAACACTACTATATTTAAAGTTAACGTAGAAAAAAAATATATATTTCGTTTATTTAACTATATGCAGGCAGGCTTAAAACCAAAATGATATTTTATTGATAAGTGCTTTTAATCGCTTGATAAATACTTCAAGATTGTCGTGTTTTAAAGTGGCACATGGCAATCTTTAAGTGTTTATGAATCATTGAATTGGCGTCTCGATATATTAATACAGTAGTATTTTGACTTTAAACCTGCTTACATAAAATTATAATTAGATCTAAATAAAAAATCATTTTTTCAGTTTTTCTTCTTATTCCTCAATAGGTTTAAATATAGTATTGATGCAATATTATCAACCGTTAATAATATGCAAAAAAAGTGCTTTATACTATTCTTATGCGCATATTTTCCCCAGTTAAAACCTACATAACTTCGATATTTCATAAAGAAAAATATAATATACGTGAAGAAAAAAATATAGCCGTGCATGTAGATCTAAATATATTGAAGAAACTGGGCGAGTCAAATATAAATCTGTCATTCATTTTTGTATACGACCTTAGTAAACATGTTATATAATAATCTATATTGTATTTCTGACGAATCAATAATAAATGTTTATACAAACGACATTTTTCATTTTTTGTTTGTCAACCAATTTGACACCGTTTTTGAACGCCTTTGAGCTGATGCCAGCGTTTGTTAACCTCTGTGTTGGTTTCCGACAAAATAGTTTTCACTTGTACCGTATGGCATGTATATATGTATGCGTTTAATAAAAGCCTGTTTACTTTGAACATGACAAACCCACGTGTTCTATGGTCCAGTTTTCTGGTAAGTACCGACACGGTATTATCGCTAGTACCCATGATCTTACTCGATAAAACCCAATCGTTTAGCCCAAGACTGTTCGTGTATGATTCGGCTATGACTAGTTGTAATTATATGCGATCTGCGTAGACGGGTCGTGAACGCTCGGGCAATCACGTTATTCTTCGGGATCCAGCGAAGCAGTTTACGAGATGTTGCGAATATATAGCCTCCCACAATGCTTTGCACAGGAAATAAATAGACTGCTTCACTGCGTATATACCGTTTCATTCATACAAGCGACTTTCTTTGCCGTAAATTACGGCTAAATAAAGCGCATTCCAACCATGATCGTGGCCAAGCTTCTGATCGACGTTCTATAAAAACATATACATGTATTGGGATTTCACTCAATATTGTTTACATAATTCAGACGCGTAACTTACATAAAGGAAGTAAAGTGGAGGGATATCTATAAACTGTGAAAATTGCTACCCTATAAAACAAACAGGTAAACATAATGGCGGACTTCTACAGTCGTTTATATTTAAACGCGGTGTAGCAGTCTAAGGAAATAAAAAGCATTGTGGGAGGCCGTGAAACCAGGCTATTCAGTTATTCTACCATTTATTTTAGCGCTCGAGAGACCCGGATGTACGATGTTGTACGATGAATACCGGCGGATGAGTATTAAAAATAAAATCCGATCATCGAGTTACTCATCCCATTTTCATAAAGTTCAATCTCTACCCAGAGTCATTTGACTCTGTCAACGTCAAAGAAAATAGGGCAAACGGTTAGGTCACGTGATTATTCAATGTTTATAATAAATCCTTTTGTGTGATCCGCAAAGATAAAATATAGACCTATATTCCGTATTTTCAAATTGTTTTTTCTAGGAGTTAATTTTTTTTAGTAATTTTCTTCTATCGAGCTTTGGATATGCCTATCGATTGAGGAGACTGTAAACGAAGTACGTATGTTAGCCGGAAGGCATCGGCACAGAAAATAGTGCTCTGTTACTATGTAATCAATATAGCCGCTTAACACGCGTGTTGGTGTATCATTTGCGTTGAATGTTTGTTTCTTACAATGCAGATGAAATTTTTATCACTGCTTTGATGGAGCAATAGGCTGAATGACGATGATACCTTTGATTTTGAATGCAAATTTGTTTTGGCGTGAATCGAATGCGCGATGACGTAACCAATATGGAAACCTTCGATTTACATTCGGTGGCAAAAAGACCGCGGGAGTTTAAACCAGGTTCTATGGTGCACCAAACCTCGCTCTTACCCTATGGTCATCCCAGTTAACCAGGACAGTGTCAATAAAGAAATCCCCGCCAGGATATATCCGCTAACAAACTAGGCAGCAGTAATAGGACATACAAATATACAACACAAACGAGCATGTATGTTTGAATAAATAGAGAGCCTAGAAAGCCATAATGCCTTGACGGAACTCAGAGTAAAAATAGTATAAACCGTCAAGGGAACTAGACAAACATTAAATGTTATTATCCATCTCAGGATTTAGCAAGACGCCATCATAGGGTTCACTATATATAGTAAGGTCATCGCACAATCAAATGATGACCTGTAAATGGCTCAACCACTAACCATGCAGTTCGTGGCGAATGATAGGTTCAAACTCTCTTTTGGTAAACTTTGTAACACGTTTAATAAAGATTGTATGAAAGTGATCATGAAGAACGACCTTACGAAGTTTGTAAATCACGGCATCATAGAAGTCAAGTTGTGATAGTTCTTGTCGCAGAAAGTTTTTAAATTACTATTATATATTAAATGTAGATCATGGTTAAGATAATAATATTTTGAAACGGTCATTCGAAGTTTATAGTAACGGTATCGCTGATGGAGAAGGTTGTTATTTATACAAAGAGTCGTAAACTCGACTATAAGTTCTAGAAAAACGATTACGTTAAGAAGCATATACACCCCCTCCCCCCCCCCCCCCCCCCCCCCCCACCATAAGAAGTGCCCGGCGAACATCCCCGTTTGAGGCTATGAATGTCAAATTTGGAAATCATCATTCTTGTGAGAGATGTACATGTATGTCGAGAAAATAAGCCACACGGTTTTCAATGTTCAATATATCATCCAGATACCGAGACGTGTCTTTAAAGGCTTCTGTGAGCTATGAGTATATGGTTAAAGACTCAACATGAAGTCCCTTTCAAATCAAACATAATTCTGCGACAAAAGGCGCATAGTTCGTACCCGGACTACCAACAATTTGTCTAAAGACAGTACCTGACGAAAATACTAATAGGAAAATAAGTGCTTCACAAAGTTCTTGGCAAGTCCACATGGTTAGGGTATACCCTTATATGTTGATTGTTTTAAATGAAGACATTTAAAACATCGTCGAAAACACCGTCGAAAACATCGTCGAAAACCTGAGGGGATTGTTTCGGTGGTTGGTCTTGATATGAAACCTATTTCATATTCTTTGAGAAATTCTAAGATTTTGTAAAACTTACTGTGTGTGTTGGTTTTTTCAGTCGAGTTTTATTTACGTAAATTTGGAAAATCACATTGCAGTCATGAAGAGCGCTGGTAGCAAATTCGTCATGAATAAATGAAGCCAGTATTTGAAATTCTGAGCCATTCAGTTGGTTTGAAAAGTAGGGTAAACACTAATTGTTGTTCTAGTTCAAGTAGCCTCGGCAGCCCAGTGGAAAAGGCTTTGACTCTAGAGCTGCAGACCTCCGCCCCGCGAGGTTTCACTTCCTGGTGGAGGCATATCTGATGGGAAACTGCATCCTTCGTCTCATCTCCCTCTGAGGTTGCTGTCGTTATCTAACCTAATAACGGGGCGTAAAATCCCATTTCATTTGTTCGAGTTCAAAACTCGCATAGAATTTTGAAACTGAAGCCATGTTAGAATACTGGGCAAGTCGATTATCAGATATTACTGAAAGTTTACATAGACATTCTATGGTCCTTTATACAAAATTCAATATGAAAGATTGAAACAAATCAAAATCCTTCGCCAGACCTAAGAATTGATTCAAACAGATTCCATGCTGTAAAATCGGAAATGTTTCTCTAACATAGTGATATGTACAGCTAATTACGTAATGTACAATTGGAATTAATCACACTCGGATAAAGCTAACCTGTTGGTTCTATTCATGCTTGAGGGAAGAGTTCCATAACGTGTTTTTTATGGTAAGCACTCATTCAATATATATGGTATAGGCTGATTCATTTAAAATATTGTATTATATCGATTTATATAATCTAAACATCCATATTATTATATTTGTTTTATTATTATTTATTATTATTGTTATTATTATTATTATTCTATCAAAACAAATAAAGACTTTTGTAACTATCATCAGCAATTTATAAATTGTAAGACCCTAATAAATTTAAAGAGAACAGGACCAATTCAACACAATGACCAGTGTCATTGCGCCATCGTGACAATGTTTCGGGTACCACGCTATATTGTACTTCCGGAATATAAAATACAGCTAGAGGGCGTGATAGATGTTATACTATATACTGTTGAATTATACATTGCCTCTCATGAACAGACGCAATAAGAAGCGGATCTACTACGTTCTTTTCGTGTTCGTGTTTGTTTCCAGGGACCCCTTATCGGTATATATATTTATTGGTGTATTTAGAAATCAAAATGAAGGAACTCAATTCGCCTTTTCGTCCTTAGATAGCGCACTGCACAATCACGATTCATCTTGAGTTCTTTAGTGTACAGAATCACAAACAAGAGTAATTGAATACAAAATTAAATAGCCATTTCGTATATAAATTATAATACAAAACAGTTTCTATTAATTGTCTAAAATGTTGCAACATACATAGATATCAAGTTATTCGACTATTTATGAAAACAGTGCTTGTTTTTAAATAATATGTGCAATACACAGGTTAGAAGCTTTTAATTGATTCTTATACTTAATTAACATATTAACATGATCTGTCTGTGTAACATTTATATTTTCCTCCAAAGTATAAGAAACCTATTGTTTACATAGCAACAGTGCACTATTTTCTGTATCGTTGCTTTCCGTTGTGTCCGAGGGCAAGAACAAGTTTCTCCGTATCCCTGCACGTAGAATGAAATAAATAAAAACGCGGTAAGCGGCAATATGCAATTGGCAATATAATGAAACTATTTGAAGTATTTAAATATGTATCTAACTACTTTTGAATAGTTTAATTATCAATAGAAACAATAATATAAATTGAACAAAAATATGCCAAGAAAAGTCGCGATATATTTCAAATAACGCTATATGTGCAAAAATGATTTTTTAAAAAGCGTGCTTCAAAATTCAATTCATATGAAATACAATAAAAGAATGCAAATCTTAAAAGATTTAGATTTGTTTTTATTTTCGAAATGATATATTAAATTTTAAAATGAGACGAAACTCTTGAGTAAAAATACGCATATAGTTTTGAGAATGATGTTATTATTATTATTATTTTAATAATAGATAAGTCTGTAATAGATAAGTATTTACTTTAATTATTTACTAAAGCCTCATATTAAAAAACTCGAGCGTTGCAGGGGAACAACGTTTCTATATGTAAAGCTCTGCAGGTGTATATAGTTTAATATTAAATCACTTAGATTAAATCACTCAGATACTAAAAGCATTAAAACAAAAGCACTTATATCATGCTAGAACACCTTAAATGCACAGTGCTTGGAGTAAAAGTACAACCAATCTGGAAAAAAGCTGCCATACGATACATAGAGTATAAAGCTATAACTATAACTATATAATTATTATACAAGCAACTTTTACGCAAGTGTAAAATAACTGCCGAGAGAACATAGCATTACAATGGAACTGGGAACAAAGTTTAACATCATAACAGATCAAGTCAGGTGTGTTTAAATAAAATCAACAATATAAAAATAAAAAAATGTTGTCACGAAGACGTAAACATGCCACGACCGTTTTTCCTTACCGGACACTTCTTCCCAATTTCTACCATCTGAATCAAGGTGGACGACCTCGTTTCGTTCTGATAAAATCCTTGACATGCGTATTGATCACATATTCACCTTTGTAGCACGACATGCTTTAATTACACATCTGCACAGAAATACAATTGTTCACATGTAAGGGATGTGAGTGCGTTAGCGCGTGCATCACAAGACTGTACACTGCTACCATTTGTAATTATCAAAGCTAAAAACTTAAAGAAACTATTCATTGCTACCTTACCATGTGCAATTATGAAAACCATATAAGAGTAAGCGAGTCAAGAATAAGCAAATTTAAAGAAGCTAACCCGCCAAATAACGAAAAAATTACACTACCAAACCGTTTATTAAAGGGTATGTAGCGACACAGCCAAACCATCTTTATTATTGAGAGTTTTGAAATACTTGAATAAGGGTGAAATAATTATCAAAATCGGATGATAAACAAAGAAGATATGATCATTTGAAGTTTCTGTTGAAACGGATATGGAAGCGGCCATTTTGGGAGCTATGACATCACGGTTCTAAATGACCATATATGGAATATTTATAAATATGAAATTTACTGATTTATAGGGAAAAAATGACATCCAATGTATGAAAAATATGTAATACTGAATGCCAATAATGATTTATATCACCAGTAAAAAAAAATCATTCATTTGCAGTGATTTTCTTCGTTTTAAATGATATTTATCAATATTCCATATATGGTAATATGGAATTATGACGTCATAGTTCTAAAAATGGCGGCTCCCATATTCGTTTTGGAACAACCTTTAAATGGTCATATCTTTTTTGTCTATCATCCGATGTTGATAATTCTTTCACCTTTTTCTAAGTTTTTCAGAACTCTCAATGATAGAGTTTGTTTGGCTGTGTCGCTACATTCCCTTTAATACTCTATCCATGTGTTTAGGTCATATAATAAGGTATATATCAGATTAAAAGTATAGGTTTATTGATGGGTTCTAAAAATACCCGTGATTGACAATGCGTAAACTGAATTATGAGTTAGTAACTCTTAATTCGACGCTCCAGTTTTGGGGTTTGGCTTGCCTGGTTAAAGTCGTTTATATTGTGTCTATAGAGTTTATATTGTGTCTATAGAGTTTATATTGTGTCTACAGAGTTTGGGATTCTCAAAATATGCAAGTTATATGTATATACCTCGTCATCAGTAGGTTTAGAAACGGTGTACATATGTTGTAAAATGTGACTGTTGTTGGCGGGACAGCTACTTTAATATTATCGCGCACATTTTGGTTAATTGTTGCACTTGAATGAGTGTTGTCGACAAAATTCCTCACCAGGGTAAGTTAATTTTTTTTTTTAATTATTAGCCCATTCACAAATTTAGATCCACATATTGTGTGAACCACGTGACAAAACTACAAATCCCTGTGGGTATGATCGTATTCTTTATAATTGAAGTATTCACAACTGAGCTCAATCGAAAAACATATATAAATAGCATTCTTCAAAACAGTATATGTTTTTGTCATAGTTTTTACAGTGGTTTAAAACATTAAAGATACATATACCGAGTAGTAATGAAAATAATGTGTTAAGCAGTGTTAACAGTAGCATGTTTATGTAGACACATCAACAGATTGTATCAAAGTTGCACAATAAACGGCTATGATGGTGGATCCTATCTATATGTCTTTATCGATTTATTATATTTGTGTTTTTCTGTTAGCTTGTTTAAAGGACTATCTAATATACATATATAAAGCAGAATATACACAACATTTTGTAATAGTTAATAGTTATAAAACAACATAAATTGAAAATATAAAGAAATGATTCGAATGCGTCTATATTCCATATAACATATTCGGCAGTTTAATGAATGCGTCATATGGAATGTACATTGATTTTACAAGTGGTTCAAACGATCAGGTGGGGCTCTGATGTAATGGTTAAGAAATCCAGGGATCGTGCGTTCTATCCCAGCCAGGACAGAAAAACTTAAACAGAATTTCACACCTTCGGCTGAGACTTTAAACTAAGGTCTATTTGTTTATTTGTTCGGGGTTTAACGTCATTTTCCGGCACATTTTTACGGTAGATATTTAAGTGGTTAAGGCAGACCGCCCACTTATTTCTGGGTAGAACCAGAACTGCATACCACCCGCCGTCAGTAAGAATCGACACTTTCGCACTTCCAGTATGATTCCAACCCACAGTGGTGAGATCATTCAAATCTACGTATTTACCCTCTCGACCGCAGAAGTGCTTAAACTAAGGTCTGACTTGTAAGAGATCATGAAGTGTCGATTCTTACGGATTGCGGGAGGTATACAGTAGAAACAGTACTGAACAGTTTCTAATCAGGAATAAGCGGGTAGTCTGCCTTCACCACTACAAATCGAACGACATACATCAACTAAAAATGTGCTGAAAAATGACGTTAAACCCCAAACAAACAAACAAAAGGATCGCTAAAATGCCAAGTCCTACATCGAGGACAAATAATGGCTTATTCATATACGGTTTGAGACAATTCATTGATAAGAAAAGCATTAATCTTTTTATGACAAATTGATTTTTAAAAACCCGATGCTCCCGCTTTAATCTGTCAAACGTGATATACGGTTATAATTAACACTAATATTCAATACCACCGCTGTACGGTTGTTTTAAACACAACTTTGACTTTATGTTAATCGGTATTACGGTGGCACAGTGTACCACTGTACGAGCAATCTCCACGCAGAGTTATCGTTCCTTGCACTCACTTATATCTCTTCTAACTACTAAATTACAAGATTTTGGTAAAACCTGTTACATTGGAATATGTTTGCCTGAAACTTATTTATTTCTTTTGTAAACATAATTTTCAGAATATCTGCAAATTAGATGTTGCAAGATTTGAAATAATGCATGAAAACAATTTAGTTTTAATCGGGACTATTTTACTACAAAAATAATACGTACTTAGGTCTTCTCAATCGAAACGCATATGTAAACATTTCAAACCGAAGCTCGATACAGAAAATAACTCATAAAAATAAAAATTTAAATTATTTAATATAGGGTCTATATTTTATCTTTGCAGATCACGCAATGATTTATTATAAACATCGTCATAACTTTTTTGAATAATCACGTGACCTAACCGTTCGCATTACTACCTTTGATGTTGACAGAGACAAATGAGGAGCGGGTGTACTCCGGGTAAAGATTGCTGTGCGAGTTTAAATTCGATGGGTATCGTGAACGTGATCTTCATTTCCGGAATGTCATGATTTGCTCATCACAGTTCTCCACATACCAATACGATATGATCTAAGCTAATCTAGGGTTATAAATCACTGTTCACTCATTCATTCCTTCTGAACAAGTGTTCAGCTCAAAGAGATCTGTTTGTTTGTTTGTTTGAATTGTGTTTTAAATCATTTTCAGTACATGGTAGGCCATATACGACTGTCGATTTGTTTTTGTGGTACAGGCAGACCACCCCATTTTTCCAGGGTAGAACCAGTACTGTATACCTCCCGTAATCCGTAGCTTTCTCCACCAATGGAAGCTGAAAAGTCGATAAAAAGAAAGAAGTACAAGCTTCAATATTGTTTGAAAACGATTTGCAGCATACAGAAACTACAGATTAAACCATTTACAAGAACCTTAGAATGGCATTAAAAATATGGCATCGATCGCAAATATGGTTTTACAGAATACCTGTTTAAAACGAACGTGTTAAACATGTACATAAGTACATACCTTCTGTGATCATAAAAGTAACTAAATTATGGTTGATTGGTTGAATGGAGTTTTACGTCATTTCGTCACATTTTAGGCTATATATGACGGTCGATTGTTTATTGGTGGAGGCAGGTCGTCCATTTTTTCTGTGTAAAACCAGTACTGTATATCTCTACATTCTATATAGAATCGATACTTTCTCACTTACAAATCGAGACAAAATTTCCCAAACGGAGCGTATTTTCATCCCAGTGAATGTGGTTTTAGGAATGTTGCACAAGTATTTTTTCGTAACTTGTATCAGAGGTGCAGAAAATGGGCAGTGTAATAAAAACATGACATTTTCATTGACGTACGACCTTAACCCTTACCCTGCTACGAATGTATAATGGACTGTCCTTTCTTTGAATTTGGACCATTCCATCTATGATACAAAGGAGTGTTTTGTTTAAATGACTGATTAGCAGCCAAACAGAGTTACTCGCAGGCTGATCTGGGTTTACACTGGATGCAAAGGCTGTTGTAGTCGCCCTGCCTTAGCAGGCTAAGAGTTAATGTACACACTTCACCTCGATAGAGATTTTGAACTTTAGAGCCGATTCTTCAGCTACTGTTACAAAGAAATCAGTTAACACAAATGAAGTCCAACAACATTTGTTTTTAACTATGTTGATACCCTTTTTGAAAAACTTCATCGAAATCTCTTGTTGTTGTTTTTGAAAGAACAAGATAACTTGATGTGGCTTGTTTCACTTCTGCATCTCTGGGACTGGAAGACGTGCCCTTTCCCGACGCAGATAATTGCGAGTATTTGTTGGTGGTAGTTGGTGCGCATCTTGATGCGCAAAGTCACTGACGTCACGCCGTCGGCAAAACGCTTAAATTTACATCAAGTTCAGTTTTAGTTAAAACGAATTTGCTTCGAATGTAAATGATTGCAAATTGCGTATACGTATTACTCTATAGAAATTGTACAATGAATTATACAATAACGTATATCGGTAGACGATCCATACTTTTTATTTGTACGCCTTTGCAATTATGTATGCTTTATATATTACGTTTTAATGTGTTCAAATGTATTAAACATTATTTCAAAAAGCTGTTGCTAGTAATATCGAGTGGTTTGCACTAAAGACGAGATACTATAATTATACATACATCATACATAACTTAGGTGCATTATGATTCATTTAAAAGTGCGTGAGTGTTACATAAATGTTAAACAACAACAACAACAACAACAATAAAGACTTTATTTAACGAGAGAACTCATTTGAAACTAGTCACTCTTCCACGAGGCCCTCAACAATATACATATATACAATATTTACAAATGAAATTTGATATACATTTAAAGTGATTTTTAGAAAGTGATTTTTAGTATATTTTAAAAAAATATTCAGTAATGGAAATATATTCAAATACAGTTGCAAGACTAAACTAATATGTGGGTTGGTAAATGGAATGTTTTGAAATGATTAACAGATTGAGCATTTTTTATATGGTAAGGAAATGAGTTCCGCACTTCAGAGCCGGAATAAACAAACGATTTTCTGAAAAACTCACTGTTCGGTCTAGGAATATATTACTGCGGCCAGTTTAATGGATTATTATTATTTTTGCTCTAAATTGTTACCTAAAAATATATGTTTAAAATTTACAGTTAGGTAAATGCATTTTTATAGGAAAAAGTCACATTTTTATAGGAAAAAATCACATTTTGATAGGAAAAGGTCACATTTTTATAGGAAAAAAGTAACATTTTTATAGGAAAAAGGCCACATTTTTTTTATAGGAAAAAAGTCACATTTTTATTTATCTACGGTTTGAGCATAATACTCGGAGGCTACAGAATCAATTTTAAACTTTAAAGGATCTTGATATTTTAAAAACTCACGGCGTCCCGTTAGTTTTTCTCTTAACTTGCATTTGTTTAATCATTAATATTAATTATTAGAATAGTTCAAACAAATTACTTTTACATATTACTTTTTATAATATTGCACCCATAATATATTTAAAAAATTGGTAAAATAGTGAAGAAAATAGAAATTTCATTTTTTTTTATTTAATTATATGCAAGCATTTAAAGTCAAAATAACTAAATCGAGGAGCAAATTTTCATGTTTGAACTAAATTCAAGATTGCCATGTGTCCCTTTAATATCATATATTGACATTATTTCTATTGTAATTTTTTTTTACAGGCTATACATCTCAATAGAAAATGGTTATTCTATGGGCGGCCATTACTGCCAAAAGTATGTTGTGTACAACTCATCCAGTCTAGGATGAATGAACTCATCGACATTATATTTAATCCATATGCAACTTGAAGTGATCCACTTCGTATTTGTATTGTTTTATTTTCAGAATAGTTAAAACTTATATATGTTTTACTAAGAAAAAAAAAATGCACACAAACAATTAATTCAACACGAAACTTTTCAAGTGACGATATATGATTAATGTAAAAACAATGAATTATGAATTCCTTTTTAATCATATATAAAATATATTCATCACTATTGTTTACTTATTATAATATAAACGAATGTAATATATGCATTACTCGTTTTACTATCATAACAAAATCATTTCTCTTTTTATGATTATATTATGTACATTACCCTTTTTACTGCTGTAATATATTCATCACTGTGTTTTACTTATTATAATATATTCGTTTCTATTTTAACGATTATACTATAGCAATTACTCCTTTTATTCTTAAAATATATTCATAACTATATGTTACTTATTATAATTTATTCATTACTTTTTTGACAAATGTAATATATGCATTACTCGTTTTACTATCATAAAACAATCATTTCTCTTTTTACGATTATATTATGTACATTACCCTTTTTACTGCTGTAATATATTCATTGTTTTTGTGTGTTTACTATATAGTCATTATTCATTTTAACTATAATAGATTGATATTTTTATTTTTTTTATTTTTTTTACTATCTTGATATTTGGTTTAGATATAGTTTTTGTTAGGAACATCCGTTTAACGTTATCTGGCCTTCTATCCGGGAGTCGGGATGAAACCGGGGCTGAAAAATGCAAAGCATTCAAGTATAGACAACAAATCGAAATGACTAATTTAGTATGCTTTTTGTTGTGTCACGATATTATCTTTACATATACCTCAGTTTATCCGGAGTATTTATACATATTATCCGAGATGTTTTCATCAAATGCTGTAATTACGAAATACCTTAAATCATTAATAATGAAAACACCCGTGACCCGGTTTTAGTTCTCTAAGTCTCTTTACTTACCAGATATGTAAAGAACTTGGTCCGTTTTTACTTAAAGATAAACTGCTTCGTTAGAATATGCACGACCACCGCGAGGTTTTCGATTCTTTGGTTTTCAAGGCTCTCTGTTTATTTATTGTAATGTGCAATATAACATTAAAAGATTTACGTGCTTGGCTAAAGTGAGGGTGTTACGTTATTAAAACTAGTTTCTCCTGGTTCAAAAGTAGACCATTCTTTGAAATATCGGAGAACGTTTACTCTGTTTTATGGACACACGGCAATGTTGAAGTAGTTATCAAACATTAAAAGGGTGAGTTCGTGTGTGTGTAGTTTTAAGGTTTATAGTCCCTCTACCATATTTATGCCAAGAGGAGAATCCCTAAATGACACGGCAATATGTTTGGACTTAAAAAAACACTTAAAATTAACACCCCGATCGATTAATTGAGTATCATTTTGACCCTGCTTGCTTATATCTTTAAAATAAATTTGAAGTTTGCAATGTGCCTTGTTTTTCTACCATAGATTGAAATATTATGAAAAAAATAATAACGAGTTGGTAACTCATATTTAGACACTTCGGCAGCGATAACAATGGCCTGGCCGGTTAAGGTGTTTATATTGTAGCAATAGAGTTTGTATTCGCAACATGTAAATTACCTATAAGCTTAAAAAAGGTGTACACATTTTGTATAAATTTGATGTTTGTTGGCGGGATATTTGACTTTAATAATAATTGCAAATACGTAAGTTATGAAAAAAAATAACAAGACGCCGCGAGTTTTATAGAAAAATCAAGACTGCCTTGTGTCCTTTAAATGGTAATGATTTAAACGGTATTCAATATGGCAAACGTACCACACGTGTACAAGTGATTTATCATTCGTTCCAGTGTCAGCCCATCAAATAGATTCATTCCAACTGCCTGTAGAGTTGAGTTTTATTTAAATACTAATAACTATTACATTTTAAGGATATTTTCCACTTAAGTTGCTTTATGAATACCGACCCTAGTCTTCAAACTTATATGAGCTTAACAATATTGTTACATTGTCGATAGTATGGAAAATAAAGGTACTAGAGTGCTAACAAGGCAAAATATAGCATTTTAAAATAATTAAAGGGCCATAACTTTGTTGTTTCGAGTCAGATATATCTAGATTTTAAATCCTTCGAGCATTTTATAAAATATTAAAATCCTGATAAAGATTGGTAAAGATCTGATGACAAATACATGCGATTGAGTGCTAACGAAGTAAACAATAGCACGTATTCTATAAATAAAGGGCCATAACTCCGGTATTGTTAATCCGATCCAGCTGGTGTTCGAACTACTGCGTGCTTTCATTATTAGAAACAATATATCTACATCTAAATCTACAGGTTACGTGATCTGTCAAAGTTTAACAACCATTCAACGGAAAAAAAACGACTTGTGTACGCGGTTATGAATAAAAGGAAGATGTGAAATAAAGAATAAACAGAACACTCGATATAATTGTTGCTATAAGTTTCAATATACGTGTACACATAATCATAAATTTAGACTAATACAAAGAGAAATTTTCAGATAAGTTGCCTAAACCTACATAGATCCATCTGATATGAACCAATCCATCTTCCGTGGCGTTACCAGGGACAAATGTGTCTCCGCTGACACAGCTTCACATATTCACTTGTCTCTTAGTATGTTTAGTTATGATCCATTGCTTTTGGACTGAGAGCAGAATGCTCGATCCCTCTTGAAGTGTGCGATGGAGGGGCCTCAGCTGCAGCTGCTGGAAGAATGTTTCAAGCTGGACCAGTTCTCAGAAAGAAACTAAACTTGTATATGTGTCCGTCTAAACAGAAAGATGTTGGAATTTCTTAGAATGTAGTTGGAATTTCTTAGAATGTAGTGCTCTTGTGCATATGGTAGAAGGAGTCAGGTACTCACAGCAGGGGATGTCTATCAAGTCATGGACTGCTTTGCAGAGGAGTGTAACTTGGAGCTTGGAACGTCTGTGTTCAAGTGTTTGGTAACATATCGTGCCGCTCGTCTTTGCACTATCTCAAGTTTGTAGATCTGGCCTGCATGATGTGGGCTCCAAACAGTCGCACAGTGATCCACGTGTGGTCTCACCAGACTGATGTATGCATTCGTTTTCGTGTCCTCGTTTGATTAAATTCCTCCTCAGGAATCAAGCATATAATTAGCTTTTTTACGAAAATAGTTGATTGTAGGTCGACTCCTAGGTATATATTTGTACGAGATGCTAGTAGAGTGTGCCCATTTAGTCCCCTCCCTTGGATCTCGTGACATTGAGTACACTTTATTTCTGCGGGTGAAACTCCGTGCCCCAGTTCTGTTCCCACTCTACTAGCGTCAGTAGGTCTTGCTGTAGAACCTGGCAATAGTTTTCTTTCTGTCTATAAACAATGTGTCACACAATCATCGATACATAGTCTAGTTTTAGAAGTTAGCTCGTCTGTGATATCGTATCTGACCAAGTTTGGTAAAGATCGGATAACAAATGAAGACGAAGCAAAATATAGCTCTTTTTTTCTTTTTGTGTTTTTCGTGAATAAACGAAATCAATGTAAATATGTGATTTTAGGTTTCTCTACTATAATTTTCTTCCGCAATTTTTATGAAATATAATTTATTTAATGGGACACATGGTAATCTTGCTTTATTTTAAATTTACTTAGAAAAAACATTACTATGCAATTAAAACGAGTTTTCCCACAATTTCTCAAAACTAGCTGTATGCCGTTAGCTTATATTTCAAAACTAGAAATGTGTCCATGGGACACGGATACTACACTGAAAACAAACCTCGGAAAACTTAAATATTTAAGAAAAAAGGAACGCAACTCTGCTAATACAATGTCGATTTTCACGGCGTTTCGAGATGAGAGGTCAACAGTACGTCTTAATTTAGATTAAGTACATATTTAAAAACAAGTCAACTTTAACCCTAAAACAAATCTAGATTCTCGAGTATTTAGTTCTTTTTATTTTTATATAAATTATATAAAGTCGATATCTCACCTTTGAACGCTTTAATGTGCAATTCATACTCTAAAAGAATCAATTCAAGTGGGGTTTTGTATCTTATAAAAAAAAATATCAATGTAATCGTTAACGTATTCATATATTGATCGGACAAGCTATGGTTATTTGAAAGTTCAGACACGTGTTGGTAGTGCAAACAGGTTAGGAGACGGTCTTGTTGATCATTTCCTTGTGTGTGTGTGTGTGTGTGTGTGTGTGTGTGTGCGTGCGTGCGTGCGTGTGTGTGTGTGTGAGGTATATAGTCCGCCCGACATAGTTTAGCCGAAAGAACATCCACACCGGTATAGGCACAAAATTAGATGATATGATGGTATTCGATGGTATTATGGTATTCGATGGTATTATGGTAATAGATGATTGCCTTGTATTGTACTTATGAATGCGTGTGAGTAGTGTAATGTATCTATCTACATCCAGAGTCCGTATTCATAAGCTTCTTAGCAATATCTTAACTTAATTCACATTTTATCAATTTTTTAAACACCATTTTGTATCGATTTAAGATGTTTTCTTAATAGTAGTAATATGGTTATGAATGCATAACCATACAGCTAAATATTTATCTTAAAATATATGTCCCTGTGAGGTTAATAAGGATATTTAAAAGTATGTAAAAATCTTAAATTTTGACTTAGGTAAATACTTTCCACATTTCGAATCTTGTTAAAGAAAAAAGAAGCATATATTAAAAGCAGAACAGACTAATTAAAACGTAAAATGAAACACTAAGTCGGTAACGTTTTCGGAAGGATTATAACTTAGGGAATTAAAATCCAATTAATAGAATAGAATTAACATTTTAAAACAAATAAATAGCTTCAATACCTCATGTGTCAGCTAATATAATATTACTTTGACTCCCATAAACGCTGCGCTTAGCATAAAACAGATAGTTTTCTGGGCCAGCGATTTATTTACAGCATGTACATTCGCAACAGCTCGTACACTGTTTCGAGATCCCGAAGAATGACGGGATTGGCCGAGTTTTCACGATTGGTGTATGTACACAAAGTCTAAAAGTTCGGGAGGATACTTTTCAAATTAGCCGTTTCAATTTACGTAACTGTTGCAAAAAGTGGCATCATCTAAAAGAATTATAGATGTCTATATACATACAAATAAAACCACATAATGTATGTGCATTTGAGATAAACTAGGCCCCTTGGTCCGTCCGATTTAACTATTGTCAATGAAATAGTTTGATCTGAAAAACTAGACGACTCACCTAGTTTTGTTACATAAATCAATTCATATTAATTACATGATTTAAGGTTATATTTCATTCTTGTTTTGTGATCGAAGTACACTTTCATTTGCACAACTGCAGCAATATGAACCCCCTAGCGTATAAATTAATATTTATGATTTAACAACAAAAACGCACGGAGTCGTCCAGATCAAACATTTCCATAAACAATATTTAACATGCCGCTCAATGATTTCAACTGAACCGGAACTTGAACACATTATGGTGCTTTTCATGTGTATAATTTGGGATTTACATCAATCAATCTGGTCCTTTAACATATAAATATTTGATTTGCCTTGTTGTTTGACGGCTTATTTAGGTTATTTCGAGCTGCCCCAGAGAGAGGGGGACAACTCCGGGACCGTACCTTCGCTTACTGTATTGAGTATGGCCTAACATGTGCTAAAATGACGTAAACACCAAACTAACTGTATTGAATAGTTTAGGTTGGCTCTTTAGCGTGCTCTTGGATAGAATCCGATATCAGGATATACAATGGATATACAAGAACTAACGGGTTGCGTTCCCATCCGACGAACAAGGCTACAGGAAGTGACCAAATGGCACCAGTGAGACTCGAACCGGTGATCACTTCAGGATTCAGAGTAGTACTGAAGGTGCTATCCACTGGGCCATCGCATGTGCTAGTTCAATTTGACATTTAATGTAATTCACTTGTAAATCACTCGTGCACAGTTTAAGTAAATGCCTGAAAGGGACACACGGCAATCTTGTAGGTTGTATTAAGCATTGCAATTAGTGTCTCGATTTTTTTCTACAGTATCATTTTCACTTTTAAACTTGCTTGCATATAATGAGGTTTTTTATATTATATAATATAACAACCCTGATATAATTGAATACAATTTGAGTTTTTTCATTTGTTAGTCTTATTCTGATAAAGGTTTCCATATATTATTGGTGCAATATAATCAACAGTTAATAATATGCAAAGTAATTTGCTTTATACTGTTCTTAAAATTAATATTAATGATT
>JAWPHD010023274.1:0-22556 GCA_037043455.1 Cyrtodaria siliqua | reverse complement strand
ACTATTTAAGTCACAGCTTGTCTAATTTTGAAATTACTAACGATGTGTCTCATTTGCTCTCTGCGTTAATATCTTCATTTATCCAGTTTCTCTGTTCACGATTTGACTTTTATCCTCAATGCAGTCTCCGCGATTGACGTGTCTTCTCCAAAACTAAAACTGGAACCAATGATGTTTCTTTTTCTCAACATGTATACATCAGCATGATTTTGTTTCAGCTTCGACCGGTAACTATGGCCTGGATTCAGATGGTGTATTTTATGTCCACACGTCTCCAAAGTGGTTTCTAGGTCCTAACTGCAATACAAGTATTTAGTATAATAAATTGGACTACATATCTTGACATCATCTTAGCTAGTGAAGGCGTTTGGTAATAAATTGCACTATATGTTGCTGATTATTATTTAACTTAGAAACACAATGTTAACCCTTAACCCGCTACATAAATGCAATATACATAAATGGACTTTTCTTTCTTTGAATTAAGACCATTCCATTTATGTGATCAGCGGACATTGTAAACCCTGATCAGCCTGCGAGTTACTCTGATCTGGGTTTACAATGGACGCAAAGGCTATTATTGTCGTGCTTAGCGAGTTAATGGTTAATACAGTACATCAGGGTCCTTATATAAGGACCCTGAGTATACTCTCTTACCCTATTTCATCCCAATAAAACGACACAGTGTAAATAAATAAATCCCCGCCAGGTTATATCATCTAACTAACTAGGCCGCATTACTAGGCAATATAAGTATAAAACAAAGATGATCATATATATATATATGAATAAACAACGCCTAGAAAGTCACAAAGCAAGTACTAAATGATTTTACAGAAGCCAGAGCAACAATAGAATAATCAAAGAGGAAAGCGAATGGTAAATGGGTTAACCATTAAATCAGTGAGTTGCAAAATAATACGATCATAACCTCTTTTTGATAAACTTTTTAACAAGTGCAATAAAGATTGTATGAACGTGTTTATGAACAAGTATCTTACGAAGTTTGTAAATCACATCACCATTGAAGCATGTTGTAATATTCCTTGTCGCAGAAAGGTGCTCATATTACCTTTATATTTTAAATGCCGATAGTTTGCCACGTTTACTTTTGATCTACTCTACTTGAAACAATCACAATCATTTACAATAACCAATTGTTTGAAACCATGAGGTGTTCCGACCCTATCTATATCATAGACTAGTTTTACATTTACTATAATAAAAGTCTAGACACGGTATTAAAACAAATCGTGTGAGAAAACCGGTTTGATATCATATGACCTATTTATTCATATATATCTTTAAATATATGTTTACTTATATTTTGATCAACAGTAACGGGCAGATAAATGATTATATAGATTTGAGTCAGGTCTAACAGATGACACACGGACATAGGTAAACATAATCCAAGGTCACATGAAGTAAGACCCCACACGAACACAGGAAAACCTAATTCATGGCCACGTGAAGTAAGACCCTATTTAAAAGACAAGTACATATTGCAATATTTTGAATTTTAATGGTGCTGTAGAAAATACTTTTGAGGCTTCTATAAAAAGACAGAAAACATTCTCCAATCAGAAAACATTTCAAATAAATTAGTTTTCTGGATTATTATTAATCCGCAACTCTTTATTCGGCATACATGAGTATAATCTTCGTTTCAAAAACCTATGATCATGGTTAAGAAATAGGCAAATACTTCGTTTTCAAACACTCAAGATACAAACATAACCATCAAAATGCTTTTACTGTTTAATGAAGAGAATGAATGGTTATGAAATACCATATACTGCAGCAACTAGGAACTATCTTGTAATGGAACTACTACAACTTTGTATTGCTATTTGTTAATATAAAAAAAATAGAAAGAGAGAGTATATTATTTAAGCCTTTGTATTGTATACTCACAACCCGGAAAATGTATCGCATAATAAAAATATAAGCGTGTTTTTTTACACTTTGAGATGAGATAAAATCTGTTATTCACGACAAATGTCTTTTTCATTTTATGCATTATCATCAAAGTTTATGAGGAATTGTTTATTTTAGGCGATTTAGACGACTCAGTATGGTGAATTTTCTATTTTTAACTCGTCATAATTTTAAAATACTTGATTGATCTACGACTCATGTTTTCCAATTCAATGATACAACTTTCATACCAATTCTTTGAACAAAGATTGTCTTGAAGAAAAAAACATGAAACCGGCAAACTGACATCATGTTTTTACTTAGCCCATTTCCAAGCTTAGGCTGTATATTTAAAGGGACACACGGCACTCTTTATTTGCATTTATTCAATCATTAATATTAATTATCAGAATAGTATTAAGGAAGCTGTTTTTGTATATTATTAATTTTTGATATTTTGCACCAATAATATATTAAAACTTATAGTATAATAAGACCAAATAGTGAGTACTTAAAATTTGATTTATTTAAATGTAATCAGGGTAAAAGTAAAAGTGATACTGGATATATAAATCGAGACACCCATTTCAAACACTTCAAGGTTGCCGTGTGTCCCTTTAATAGTTACGATCTGAAAATGTTGTTTTGACATTCTAAAAAGTAGTGGCAAAAAACAAAACAAAAACAAAACACAAACAGTTTAAATACAATCTGATATGACTTACATGTAAACATACAAAACAATGAAAATAAAAGGGATTTTTTTTAATAAAAAATAATGCACTATTTCACTGGAAAGAATATAAATAACTATATTTTATCATTTATAGTTTAGAACATTTAATACAAATACCTTCCATACTGTGTTCTTTCATAGCAAACATTCTCGATATTTGTATATTTCCGTAACCACTTTCCAAACTGACGTCAACAATGTAAACGCTTCTGTTCTTTTTACCATGTGTGTAGATCTCGTAGAGACACGGTCTTCGAGATACTGGTCGCCCATCATCCTTAACCGACAACCGAAGTGCCTGAGTCTCCTTAACAGTTCCATACGGGTAAGAAAAACATCGTCACAATCTCCATTGCTTAAACTCAGTTCCATTTTTATGTTGTCATTGGAAAGAAGCGTTGCGATGATTTGATTGTCTAAATTATGTCCTTGGCGAGTTGAATTATACTATTAACTCGGTCACTTGCTCTTTCAATTGTAATTAAACTTTTTTAAACGTTCGCCTTTTATCGTACATTTTAAGGGAATCCAATATTTTTTTCGAACACAAATATTGATATTTTCTTACGTAAGCGTCCCACTATCTGCTTATACGTACATGTGTAATTAAAGTAGACTGGGTTAGTATTACAAGGTATATTTACTCGCACATGTATGGAAACAGTCAAGACCAGACAAAAAAGGATGATGCAATCGATACTAAGTGACGTAGTTCTTGCCAATAACTTAAGAAGGACCATTGTCACGGTGGATAGACGTAAAGGACCCTGGCTGCTCAAAACAGCGTTACCTTGATCCTGGTTGCTCATGTAACGGACCCTGACGGGTAAAAACACGTAAACTATTGGACGTGCTGTTAAAAGATATTTCTTTCCAATAACGCACTTTTTAAAATGATCACACCCACGGAACGCTGGATGCATTTGTATGTCAGAATTCACGAAGAACGGGTTATGAAAACGATGTTTTAGATGTGAAAGAACCGACGCGTGAAAGTACGTTTAGTTCTAAGAAAAGTGTATTTATTTCAAAAACGGAGACTGCTATTGGCATATGCTATGTCTGGAATTATGTATTTTCAGCCATAACATCCATTGGACGTATTTAATACATAATAATATCTACCGATTGTCAGAAGCGTTAAGTTTGTTTGTGCATTGCAAAGTAACGGATCCTCAGCTGGTTGCTCATGGCACCGGATCCTGTTTGCTTCTGACACAAGATCCTAGCTGTTAGCTGAAAGCATATATCTTTAAAAAAAATCGACTAGATATGTTCCCTTTTTCGAAATATCTCGGTTTGATATCAGCGGGGGAAGATAAATCTGCGACGTGCGGTTCAAACCTAATATCAAGCATGTTTAATATATAACAAGAGCGTGTTTTACATGCGCGGATTCAGAATTTACCTCTGGGTTGGGTCAACTTGTTCCACAAACAAAACAAGAACACACACACACACATACATTTTCAGTTGGGTGGAGTTTGTGCGGGGGTCAACTTATGGAAAAAACAATGTGATGAGATATTTTTCTCAGCTTTTCACATTTAACGAGTTTTCACCCTCCAAACATCGGCGAGGAACTCGTACTCTTCAAGGGTGCTGGCGTGGTCTAGTTGACAGCACGTTGGATTTGACCCGTATGAAAGCCTTATCGGCGCAAGTCAATTTCTTCTGTGTATTATTCAGCAACACTTGTTCCCTTAGCCTCGTCCGTCGGATTGGTATGCACACAGGTTCTGTGTTTCGGAGTCTTATCCTTGGAACACCTTGCTAATCAAAGGAATATATTCGTTAGTAAGAGTAGGGCAACTTCCCGGATTTTTATATATCCTTCCTTTCTTTGGGGCGACCGGCTATAAATATTCTATATAATGTTTTAATAAACCGTTAAACAACATTCAGTAAATTTGTATGTGATAACCTTTTCAAATCATAGGATGAGGGTGCGCCCCTCGAAATCCACTAGTGCTTTAACAAGCAAAAGTGGCAACATTCTCAATACAACTTTCTCTAGAATATATTTTATATATTGGAATGTACTTTATATAAAGAAATAAGAACAAAACTTATCAATCGATATTATTGGCAAAGACCAAATATTCCCAAATTTATAGAACTGTTTTTTGACATCAGAAAAGCTTACTACTGTAAAGAATGTGGCTACTTATGTATTTGATTGTTTTAAAATTCGAATTGACATACATTGCAATCAATAAATACTAGTACTCTCCCAAGAGGTACTCTAACAACAATACTACTGTCTGTGACACGTGGATTTGAAGAATGTTTCTCTTTTAAACAATTGTTTATAGTAATACTTATACTGTTAGAAATATCATAATTAAAACTGATTTAGAATGTAAGTATATTGTACAAATTTGATATTATGTAATGTTTGTTACTGCCATCGACCTTTGCAATTGAAAATTGTTTGTGTATTTGTATATTCATGGACCAAATGGTCTACCGTATTTGTTTAATAAACTATTTAAAATATTGAAAACTAGCGAATTCAAAGTTTACCATTGGTAAATGCTATTTTAAAACTTGTATTTGACATTTTCCGTAAGTATTCGGAGATTATAAACGGAAAGCAAAGCATTTCTATCGGAGGTGTTCAATGTTTTACTGTACGCAATTATTCGTGAAAAAATGTACATTAAAAGTTATTTAAAAAAAAATCTAAATAAAAAAACCTTATCTTATTTGTTGCGTGCAATAACGGTTGCCTCCATATACGTCAGCAGTTGATCACATGTCTGCATACATTATGCCAACATACATGTATATAGTCAACGTCATTAGTTGTTCTGTATTACTTGTTATATTTGATTTTTTATTCATTTATGTATATATTTTTTTTAAATATTATTTATGATCAAACAATTGTTACCTGTCAGGGCCTTAGCTCGAGCGTTGCTAGTGTGGTCCAGGGGCATACTCCATGAACTTGTTTTATTCCCAGACACTCTGTGGCTCATTTTGGGAGTATTTTCTATAAATAAATATATAAATATCTTATTTGATGCTGACATGTTGATGCTATAGTCTCAATCCTTATATCCTCTCGACCCTCGTTTTTTTCTTGTTTTTTCTTGTTTTGTTTTTTCATTTGTTCTTTTTTTACTTTTTTAATTTTCTGACTTTTGCAGACAATGTGTACACAGCTGCGTGCTCTGCGTAAACGTAGTTAAGCCTCTCACCCTTAAAGCTGTACAGTCCCTATTTTAACTGATAATAACTCATGAATATATATGAGTCACGTGTGAAGTAGTTTCAAATCGATGAACACCCCAAAAGTCGGTATATAAGGAGAAATCGATACGTAAAATTTCACATTTTTATTTAACTTTCGTACAGGTAACATCGATAAATATACGGCTCCAGAATATATGTGATAAAAAAATAGTTGCCCGGAACGGGATTTGAACCACAGCCTTTGCACTTGTAAGATTTGGAAGATGTATGCTGAACCTCTAGACCACTGCTATTTATTGGTATTTTGTAGCATTTTTAACACTAAATAGGCATTGCGTAATAACAAGAGCGCGCACACAAACTCATCAAGCGCTAAATAACAAGTCGATATATGGTTGATTTGAGACGAAGTATTAGTTTCATATTGATAAGATACAGTATTACACCAGGCAATATTTACACGTGCGACAATATGGACTGCATATGTATTGAACCATCTTTAGTTGCGTTCAAATATGTTAAGTTATTATGCCTAATAATATATGGTAGTCAGTATACTTTTTTCTCAAGTAGCGCTGTAGTTCAGTGGTTAGAGCACAGGACTTGAAATCAGAAGGTCGTGTGTTCGAGCCCCGAAAGAAGCTAACTTTTTTTTTCGGTAAAAATTACTGTTACCTGTGTATAGGTACGATGTGCACTGGTCGATGTATATACAGTAAATGATTTCATGCGCTATATTTGCTCGCTTAAATACCCGATTTCGACATGAACTGGTGAACATGAAGTTACAAATAAAGACACGCCTACAAAGAAGAAATCGATTGATATAGGGACTCTGTAGCTTTAAGATAATTTTTAAATAAAATAAAAAATAATATAAAAACTGTTTGAGGTCATTGTCTGTCAAACGGCGACAACAACCGCTATGCAACGCGCTGTGGGGAAAGTAAGTTTGGTTATGTATATCGCGGGCCCATGTTTATTTTAGGTTACTGTCGACGGAAGACGGGTCGTGAACAGAGAATTATCTCAAGTACACGAACGTAGGTCCGGAGTACATTTGTTTAGTCTTGTACCTGGTATGCCATAGACCCATTTAGCCAAACTCACCACCAGATTATATCACTATAACAAGATCACACTCTCTACATTCTACATCCATAACCGATATAATAAGTCAATATTGGGCTGTTCTTTTTTATTTTCCATCCTGCTGTCGCATGAATGGTTTTAGAACCGGTGGTACTGAAACGGTGGTCCAATGTGTTGAGGCGCTATTTGAAGTTCACCGCTACGGTCGTGGGTACGAATCCAGCTCACTCCCAGATTGCATGAGGTATACAATATTGGTTCTACCTATGGCAAAGTGGGTGGTCTGCCTCCCCCACGAAAAAATCGACAATTCTGTATAACGTAAAATGGGCTGAAGATGACGTAAAACACCATGCAAACCAACAGATGTTTTTTTTTTATTATAGTTTTTGTTGGTGGAGCCAAAGTCCCGATCGTCGTTTTCTCTTTGATCTGTAGCTATATAGAAACAATCTATCAACCATGATCCGGTGCCAATGACACTGACTGCGTCCGTTGCCAGAATCTCACGTATATTTTACAGAGCATCCAGGGACCTGTGCTTTGAAATTTAGACGTGATGTAAATATTTGCAGAATTTTTAGGCTAAACATTTATCTTTATTGAATAACAGCAGTTGCAAACCACTTTGAGATCACATTTTAATCGAATAAAAGCTCGATTTTCATTAAATTCAGAGAGAAAATATAGAAGTTTGGCTTTTTAAAGTTATCAACTTTGTATCGACCTGTCAAAAGCAGATTTGTTTCATCTTGTTAGGAATTATTCTGCATTTATGCTACATAAAGAACATATATTTCGAAGGATATGATATTCAAAAGTTCCGTCGCATACCGTTTTTTCTTACACATACGATAATGTATCTATTTTCGAACGTTTTGACACCAGTGTCTATTTTCCTTCTGTTTTTATCAGCCAGGGTCCGTTATAAGTGCAACCAGGATCAAGGTAACGCAGTTTTGAGCAGCCAGGGTCCGTTACGCCTATCCACCGTGATTGTATATCAGGGTGGTTGACAGAGGATGCGATTTTTTTTATGTTCATAACGAATCGGAAAGAAAGTTTTCAGGCTCCAATATGTGAGAATGATCATAAATTCGAGGAGAGATTCAAGCGTTTGTTGTGGTTCAGAATATAGGAAATTGTTAATAGTGTTCTTTAATATTATTCTAGGAGAGGATCTCCTTACTCACCTCTCTCTCCCCCACTCCCCAAGACCACCACCACCACCCCCACCACCCGTACCCCGTCCCCCAAAACAACAACAACAACAACAAAGAACGTTTTAGCAACTAGAACCTCAACATTAGTCTTATCACTAACTACACCAGAAATTGCTCAGCAGGATGTTCAGTGTAGTTAACTGTTTCTTTGACCATTTGTTTATGCTAATTAAAGCATGTACATACTAAATGGTGCAATAAGTCCATATTAATTATTAAAAGAAAGACAGCAAGTAGAGTGAAACGGGGTCACTGCTAAAATTGTTATATTAGGTAAAACTTATCATTTGTGTCGAACTATCAAATGGTGGCTTCATATTACTTGAAAACAGTTCTGTTAGAAATCCTGATTCTTCTTTTAACAAATTAGCCCGGCTGAATAAAAATAATTTCCCAGGCCCCTCGTAAAAACAAATTGGTTGATGTCAAAGTAAACAGAGGATATGCGCTGTTTTGAGTGAACATAGGATTTATTTTCATCGAGAAGTGAGAAAACTGATATTTTCACGAGTGCTTAATAAATCCTGTATTCACGACAAACCAACAAATATTGTATTTATTATACAACCTGGAAATGTATGCATAAAAAATATAATACGCCAAAACAATGACGCCAATAACGTCAACAACGTAAACAACGTCATTTTGAGTGAAAACATATTTTCACATGTGAAATATAAAAACTGAAAATATAAGGTTTTATTTTAATCTTTAACTATCTAGAGTGTATCAAGCGTCGCAGATGCATTAGACGGAATTATTATGAGATGCTAGCTGCGATAATGATTGAGTAATGCCTAGTGCAATACAATGAAAACAACACACACCCGCCGGGTTTCAGTACGCGCAGACAATTTAAAAGTGAGCTTCAGCAATACACACATGCCGGGTATCAGTATGCCCAGACAATCTAAAAGTGAGCTTCAGCAACACACACACACGCCGGGTATCAGTATACGCAGACAATCTATAAAGTGAGCTTCAGCATTACACACATGCCGGGTATCAGTATGCGCAGATAATCTAAAGGTGAGCTTCAGCAACACATACATGTCGGGTATCAGTATGCGCAGACAATCTTAAGGTGAGCTTCAGCAAAACATACATGCCGGGTATCAGTATGCGCAGACAATCTAAAGGTGAGCTTCAGCAAAACATACATGCCGGGTATCAGTATGCGCAGACAATCTGAAAATGAGCTTCAGCATTACACACACGCCGGGTATCAGTATGCGCAGACAATCTAAAAGTGAGCAGCAACACACACACGCCGGGTATCAGTATGCGCAGACAATCTAAAAGTGAGCTTCAGCAACACACACATGCCGGGTATCAGTATGCGCAGACAATCTATAAAGTGAGCTTCAGCCACACACACATGCCGGGTATCAGTATACGCAGACAATCTATAAATTGAGCTTCAGCATTACACACATGCCGGGTATCAGTTTGCACAGCCAATCTAAAGGTGAGCTTCAGCAACACACACATGCCGAGTATCAGTATGCCTAGACAATCTAAAAGTGAGCTTCAGCAATACACACATGCCGGGTATCAGTATGCCCAGACAATCTAAAAGTGAGCTTCAGCAACACACACACGCCGGGTATCAGTATGCGCAGACAATCTAAAAGTGAGCTTCAGCAACACACATGCCGGGTATCAGTATGCGCAGACAATCTAAAGGTGAGCTTCAGCATTACACACACGCCGGGTATCAGTATGCGCAGACAATCTAAAAGTGAGCAACACCACACACACGCCGGGTATCAGTATGCGCAGACAATCTAAAGGTGAGCGTCAGCAACACACACATGTCGGGTATCAGTATGTGCAGACAATCTATAAAGTGAGCTTCAGCAACACACACATGCCGGGTATCAGTATACGCAGACAATCTATAAATTGAGCTTCAGCATTACACACATGCCGGGTATCAGTATGCACAGAAAATCTAAAGGTGAGCTTCAGCAACACACACACGCCGGGTATCAGTATGCACAGACAATCTAAAAGTGAGCTTCAGCAATACACACATGCCGGGTATCAGTATGCCCAGACAATCTAAAAGTGAGCTTCAGCAACACACACACGCAGGGTATCAGTATGCGCAGACAATCTAAAAGTGAGCTTCAGCAACAAACATGCCGGGTATCAGTATGCGCAGACAATCTAAAGGTGAGCTTCAGCATTACACACACGCCGGGTATCAGTATGCGCAGACAATCTAAAAGTGAGCAACAACACACACACGCCGGGTATCAGTATGCGCAGACAATCTAAAGGTGAGCTTCAGCAACACACACATGTCGGGTATCAGTATGTGCAGACAATCTATAAAGTGAGCTTCAGCAACACACACATGCCGGGTATCAGTATGCGCAGACAATCTATAACGTGAGCTTCAGCATTACACACATGCCGGGTATCAGTATGCACAGAAAATCTAAAGGTGAGCTTCAGCAACACACACACGCCGGGTATCAGTATGCACAGACAATCTAAAGGTGAGCTTCAGCAACACACACGTGCCGGGTATCAGTATGCCCAGACAATCTAAAAGTGAGCTTCAGCAACACACACACGCCGGGTATCAGTATGCGCAGACAATCTAAAAGTGGGCTTCAGCAACACACATGCCGGGTATCAGCATGCGCAGACAATCTAAAAGTGAGCTTCAGCATTACACACATGCCGGGTATCAGTATGCGCAGACAATCTAAAAGTGAGCTTCAGCATTACACACACGACGGGTATCAGTATGCGCAGAAAATCTGAAAGTGAGCAGCAACACACACACGTCGGGTATCAGTATGCGCAGACAATCTAAAGGTGAGCTTCAGCAACACACACATGCCGGGTATCAGTATTCGCAGACAATCTATAAAGTGAGCTTCAGCAGCACACACATGCCGGGTATCAGTATGCGCAGACAATCTATTTTAGTGAGCTTCAGCATTACACACATGCCGGGTATCAGTATGCACAGACAATCTAAAGGTGAGCTCCAGAAACACACACACGCCGGGTATCAGTATGCACAGACAATCTAAAGGTGAGCTTCAGCAACACATGCCGGGTATCAGTATGCACAGACAATCTAAAAGTGAGCTTCAGCAACACACACACACGCCGGGTATCAGTATGCGCAGACAATCTAAAAGTGAGCTTCAGAAACACACATGCCGGGTATCAGTATGCGCAGACAATCTAAAAGTGAGCTTCAGCAACACACACACACGTCGGGTATCATTATGCGCAGACAATCTAAAAGTGAGCTTCAGCAACACACACACGCTGGGTATCATTATGAGCAGACAATCTAAAAGTGAGCTTCAGCAAAACACACATGCCGGGTATGCGCAGTCTATCTAAAAGTGAGCTTCAGCAACACACTCATGCCGGGTATCAGTATTCGCAGACAATAGAAAAGTGAGCTTCGTCTGCCAGGTCATTAAGGACTGGCTTTCTAGGCTTTTGTGTTTTATATTCATATATACATGATCATCGCAGTGCTATACTATTTCATATTAATGCGGCTTAGTTTATTAATGGATATAGCCTGGCGGGGATTTCTTTATTTACACCGTTCCGTTTCATTGGGATAGGATAAGAGTGAGGTTTGGTGCACCTTAGAACCAGGGTTTAACACACCTGGTGTATTTTGCCACTTATCGTTCCAAAGCGGTAGCCCTATTGTCAACTGTTTTGTTTGTGATGTCGAATACACTGACTCTTATATATCCGTGTAATTGTTGTTTGTTACTATGCTGTGTTTGGGAGAATGTAGTCCCTTCTGTTTGACTTTTATATCTACTTTCCATATACTAAAAACAGCAAATCGTGTGTATGAGTACGTAGTTTTAGCGTATGTTCACTCTGGCGTTAATGATAGTTTCACGTGATTCATATTTACACACATTGCAACACCATCGCTAGAAACCCATTATTACTTTAGTCAGAGCTCATAATTATAGTAGGAGTAGTTGTTTTTTCAGAACTTGATACCAAAAAGTACACACATGTTTGTATCGTAATCTCTTACTGTATTATATACTTTCCAGTGGAATAGTGGATTTTATGATTAAAATAAAACCTTATATTTACATTGTGTTTCACTCAAAATGACGTCAACGTTGTTGATGTTTTTGAAGTTTTGGCGCATTATATTTTTCTGCATACATTTCCAGGTTGTGAGTATATAATAAATAGAATATGTGTTGGCTTGTCATGAATATAGGATTTATATTCATCTCGAAGTGAGAAAACTAAAATATTTTCACTCGTGCTAAAGCAATCGTAAAAATAGATCTATACATTTTCTCAATTCTCGATGAAATTAAATCCTATATTCACTCAAAACAAACAAATATCCTCTATATATTTGTATTGAAAGTTTTATGATCTACAATTTATTAAAGCATGAATATCATCCATTTAGACAGTAATTGGCCAAGACTCGGATATATGCACCCAAATTTGACACGTTGTCACTGCATTGGCGATTGTGTACAGTATTGCGTATATAATATTATTTTAAAAAGAACATGATCAACGTTACCTGAAACACCACATTTGTATTATATATGGCCCCCACCCACCACCACCAACAAATCAAATTTAAATATTGGAACTACTATGACGAGTACACATTTGGTACCCCAGTAAATAATAGAAAGCAATCAATATATTTGTTTGTTTGGTGTTTAACGTCATTTCCAGCACTATTTAGGCTATGTATGAGAGTAAATTTTTAGTGGTGGACGCAGAAGACCGATTTATCTCTAGGTAGAACCAGAACTGTATACCTCCCGCCATCCGTAAGAATCGACAGTTTCTCACTACACGGGACACTAAATATAAAACGTCACACTTTATATCAATTATGAAATCCCACGAGTTATACTAATTCCGTCAGAGTTTCCCCACTTATTTAAAGGAAGCATATTAAATTACCCTGACCCAATAACAAGCAGATCTAAAATTAAATAGGAGGGAAACTTTATATGACACAGTGAAGCAGCAATACTATCACGTGAGGGTTTTATTTTTCATTCTTACTCCTCTCTCAAATATTCATTGATTTTGATAAGGGTACTTTAAAGAGTATATATTCGACCTTAGCAAATCAAAGTGGGAAATATTCTAGTTCATCTTCATTTTAAAGTACGAAATTAAAAAAAAAAACACGTTTAAAGTAAAACTTCTTATTATATTTGGCTTTTATAGGGATTTTTCGTCGAACGCTGTGACAATTATGGTTGATTGATTCTTTATGTTCCTCCCAATTGGAGAGCATTGAGACAATACAGTAATTTAACGGTAATACTTATATACATGACAATGAGTATTTTATGATATGAAAAAATGAAAAATATAAACAGTAACACTTAATTACTAGGAATATGTATTAGTTAGAGGCTATGAAGTGAGCTTCAGAAACACACATGCCGGGTATCAGTATGCGCAGACAATCTAAAAGAGAGCTTCAGCAACACACACACGTCGGGTATCATTATGCGCAGACAATCTTAAAGTGAGCTTCAGCAACACACACACGCTGGGTATCATTATGAGCAGACAATCTAAAAGTGAGCTTCAGCAAAACACACATGCCGGGTATGCGCAGTCTATCTAAAAGTGAGCTTCAGCAACACACTCACCGTATTGGAGGAAAAAGTAGGGCAAACACTAAACACAGTTAAAGATTAAGTACAGAATCACAAATACTAAACGTCTAGATGTATCGTTATTACGTCTGTGCCTAATCCAATAATCTTGCACTAAAAACCGCACTTATTGGTAAATGATAAATAGGTCATCTCACTATTAATGCGGTTTGTGGGTTATTACGTGTACATTACGTATACAATTATATAACTACATTTTTTACTACAAGGTATGCGTTTACAACGGTTAATATATCATATGGTCCAATATCGAATACTAAACCTAAGTGAAATTCAAGGAGGGTTTAGGAGGACAATGTCTCAGGGCGAACTAATCGTTTTTACCCCATAGATTTTAAACCTGTAACCTGTAGCCATTAAGTCAAATAACGCCTGAGTATGAATACAAAACATGTGATAGAACTAAATGTATTAATAAATACTGAATGGAAGCAACAAACACAAACAAGAGATAAAAGTAGCAGACTCGGTTTTATTGAGTCTGTTCATGAGAAGTAATGTACTGTGCAACACCTCTCACACCCCTTAGCACCGGCTTAAGCGATATTCTACTTTAAAGAGACAACAATTGGGCTTGATGATCCCCAAGTATCAGTAAGTAATAACACTACTGATTTGTAGTCGGGGCAACGTTTTACGGCCGCCACACAACACTAAACAAACGCTAGTGTGAATGTCAATAAATACTGAAAAGGGGATCCCTTGGAAGCAACAAACACAAACAAGAGATCAAAGTAGCAGACACGGTTTTAGTGAGTCTGTTCATGAGAGTTAATATAGTGTGCAACACCTCCTAGCACCGGCTTAAGCGATATTCTACTTTAAAGTCATAAATTCTGGGCTTGATGATCCCAACGTATCAGTAAGTAATTTATTGCACGCATAGAAACAAACAATTGTACAGATTGCAAGACACGACAACACAAACATAAAATGGTTGACAATAGGGCTTGCAAACGATGTCTTTCAAATGTTGCTGTTAGGCACTTGTTCTCCTTCAACACAACTGCTATTGGAGTGCGTGGCCTAGTGGTAGAGCGTCGGAATTCAGATCAAAAAGTCGTGGGTTCGTCCTCACCGTGGCCATATGACCATGTTATTTATCCTTGAGCATGATAACTAATCCACATTGCTTAGTACTGGTTCTACCGTGGAAACCTGCAAATGATCTTCGAAAGAGGGTGTTGAAGTATCAGTAGATAGATAGCTACCATTCTTTTTATGGCATAAACATCTGCACGAGGTTACTTCTACCCCGATAATGCCCGTGTATCCCTTAGTGTGTCCGCAAAGAGTACCGACTAGAACTGCAAATAGAAACAACAACATCGATTTGCTAGTTGTAGTTGAATTATGAAAATACAATATTATGCTTTGGTTTGATTAACTCTTACAGTATTCAAATTACACTAGTTTTATTTCTTAATGCGCATTAAACACCATTAATAACGTTCTATTATAAGTAATACAAATCGTGTTCAAATTATTGGTTTATTTTTAATCGTATGACAATAACATTTGCTTAGGTCAAATAAATGCGTCTCTGTTAAGGTCTAGTTTAGCATCGGCCTAGCTACTATCAGGCCATATAGCCCCTGGCCTATACATCAATTTGAAAAATGAAAAAAATAAAAAGTCCAAAAATGTTTTAAAAACTGAAGCCAGAGGGGGTTGGGGGTTAAGGGTCGGTTAAGGGTCAACATTTGTTTATTTTAGTTTACAGTGTAGGTAATTCAACTTTATCAAATTTTAATTCTCAAATTTGTCCTAAAACTTCAAATACCACACACGTTCTCTGTCAGATATACGCAAAAACGCACTGTTTCATAGGTAAGTTAAACAAAAAAGAAGAAAAAAGGCCCGGACCCCACTAGTTTGTCGAGCCTATATATGCATTTCAGGTCAGCTAAGTCCCTGTTTAGTATTATATTGTATTACCCTTACTTATTTATTAATTTGGTGTTGTTCTTTAAAATGATTTGCGCCTTACGTGAAACACATATTTAAATGTTCTGAACATGTCAACAATAAAAGGTTATATTAAATTACCGGACTCTTGGTCGTGTGCCAGTTATAGTACAGTATACCATGACATTCTCCTAGATCTTGGACAGTAAAGGGCACACGACCATAGTTAACTTCCCTGATTATATCAATATTTAAATACACTGATTCATGGTCGTGTGTCATTTTAACTTCCGTGCTACCGTGATGCGTAAAAGGTGCAGGTCTGTGACACGACATTGTTGAGACCTGTTGAGTATGGCTGCACGTATTTGCTTATGCATTGTAAGATACCTGTGTGTTTTGGGGTGGGGTTGGGTCATTAAGATCGTGATACAAATATTCCGACCCTCGCTCACGTACATTGCCCTATGAAATGAGGGTGTTCACCTTGAAGACCTTAGAGGCGAGTAAGAAGGTTAAAATTCAAAAGTCTTCATTTAATGATGAACACAATGGTACTAGGTTTTGCAAGTGAAACAAACTGACTCTATTTTGACTTGGATGAAAATCTACCGCATCCTGGTAAAATAAAAAAAGAGTAATGCCTAATATACCAATGAAAGCATGACACTACCTAACAAATGTACACATAAGTAACGAAAAATAAGACAAAACGAGTTATATGTTACAATCTTTCACGGTGGTGTTTTTACAAAGCTGCTGTATCTGTTTTAAAGGTAAGTGGGCGTGTGCGAAAATGGGAGGGTTACACACTGGCTAGAAACACGAAACTAATGCAATCTTGACAATCTTACTCAAACTACATAATCCAACAAACTCGAACGAAGCCACACTCAACATTAACATCTTATAGTAAACCCTCACATAAACAATATTTACAAAGTACTAATCATCAAAATAAATCTAAACACTCAGCATCAAGGACAGTCAACCAAACAAAACACAGGAACACAAGCCCCACACTACCACCCCTCCACCATACCCCACCAAGACAACAACCACCCAAATCACCACAGACCTCAACAGACCACCCCCCTTTAATCACATAACCCAACCCAGCTACTATAATACCCAACCCTCCCCAATCCAACAAAAACCCCCCTCCTCAAACCTTACCACACCACCCCCTTCATATATACAACACCACCCCCTCCCCCCACTACTCCCTCCCCCCCCTTACACATCAATCCCCTCCCCTCTCCACCCCAATCTTTCCTCCCCTCCCCTCATCTCCCCCACCTATCCTAAAAATTTAAACTACTCTACACACTTTACCCCCTCATAATTACCATCCCACCCCTCTTCCCTCACTATTTCCATACATTTAACCCCTCATCTATTAATCCCATCACTTTACACCTAAAATCACCAAAACCCCTCAACCCCCCTACACATCCCTATCACATCCCCTCAAACTCTAACTACACATACACTCCTACTTAAAATACTCCAATACTCTCCCTAACAACCCAACAAATACAATTCCCTCTCACAATAATCACCACCCAAATCCCACAAAACCACAAACCTCACCACCACAAATACAACAAACCCACAACACCCACAACACCACAACCCCACACAACCCACCACCCAACCCACTCCCCAACTACCACACAACACCAACAATACCAACCACCCCAACCAACCCACCCCCCCAACCCACACAACACACCACAAACCTCCAACCACCACTCCACCCAACTACACACCCCCCCACAAACACCACCAACACACACCAACACAAACAACCCAACCCAAAACCCACCCAACACACAACCCCCAACCACCAAACACACCCTAACCCCTCAACAACCCCCAACCACCAACCCCACAACAAACCACCCAACCAAACACACCCACACAACCAACAACAAACCCACCAACAACACAAACAACAACACACCCCACCCACCACAACCCCCAACACAACACCAAAACAACAACACAACACCCAACACAAACACCAACACCCCCCACCAACACAACCCCACCCAACCAAAACCACAAACCAACACACCACACCCCACACCACCCAACCCACCACCCCACACCACCACAACCCACCCCACACACCCACACCCACACACAACCCACCCCACACACCCCCAACCCACAACAACCACCAAACCCCACCCAAACCACCCCAACCCCCCCACACCAACACCACCCCCAACAACCACCACCAACACCACCCAACAACCCCACACCACCCACAACCCACACCCCCCAAAACACCACCCACACAACACCCACCAAACACAACAACCAACACACCCAACACACCAACAACCCCCACCCCCACCCAACCCAACAAAAACAAACCACCAACCAACCAAACCCCAACCAAACACACCAAACACCAACAAAACCCCAACCAAACCACCCCCACCCCCAACAACCACCCCACAACCCCACCCAACCACCCCAACCCCCCACAACCCCAACCCCCACCACCCACACCACCAAACACAACCACCAACCCAAACAAACCAACAACAACCACACACCACAACACCAAACACCCCCACCCCCAAACACCCCACACCAACCCCAACCACCCCACCCACCACCCAACAACACCACCAAAACCCACACACACCAACCACACAACCCAAACCCACAACCAACACCCCACAACACAACCCCCCCCACAACCCCACCAACCCCACAACCCACCCAAACACAACCCCACACCCACACCACCCCAACAACCCCCAAACCCACCAACACACACCAACAAACCCCACTCCCACAACCAACAACCACACACAAAACCTAACCAACCTCACAACATACACCACACAACAACAACCTCCAAACCTACCCCACACAACCTACACAAACCAACAATAACATAACACACTAAAACCACCCTCATCAAACCATAAACTACCAAACAACAATCAACAAACTATAAAAACCACAATAAATATCTCAACATCTAACACCCTCCCATCAACCTCCAACCAAACACAAAACCACACCCCACACCCAAAAACACACCTACAACACAACAAACACAAACCTCACACCACAAATCAAACACCCTAACCACAACAAACCCACCAACCCCCCACACCACCACCTACCCAACTACAACAACACACCCAAAACCACCAAACCCACTAACACACCCACAATCACAACACAACACCAAACTACACCTCACAAACACCAAACCACAACACAACATCCCCACCACAAACCCCTCAAACACCACAACCAACACACCACCCAACAACACCAAAACACCCAACACCCACACCCCAAACACACCACAAACACCCCACACAAACCACAAACCACCAACCAACCCAAACCACAAACCCCACCCCCCACACCACACACCACCAACCCACAACCCCCCAAACACCCCAACCACCAACCACCCACAACACCACAAACCAACCACCCCACACCACACACACCCACAACACCAACACCAAAAACCCACCCCAACCCAACAACAAAACACCACCAACAACCAAACCACACAAACACCACAACCCAACAAACAAACCCAACAACCCAACACAACACCACCCAACCCCCACACAACCAAACACACCACCACACCAACACTCAAAACAACAACCAAACACACACCACAACCAACACCCCACACCACCCCACCAACCCAACACAACCCCCCCCCCCCAACCCCACCCCCCCCAACCCCCACCACCAACCACACCCCCAAACACCACACCCTAAACCCACACCCCCAACACCCAAACAACAAACCACCACAACCCAACACAAACACAACCACACAACAACACATTCAAACCCCAAACACAATACCAAACACCCAACAAACCTCAAACAAAACCATCACTAACAAACAACACAACCATAACAAATCAAACCACCTACAAAACATAACAAACTAAAAACACATCACACTCAACCAAACCACTAAAATAACACCTAACCCTACAACCCCCTAAACCAAAACTCCAATTTCAAACACCATACAACTACATTACACACTCCAACTTCTAACCACATACCTCCACATCATACAACTTTCATTAAACCATAATACACATCAAAACATCCCAATCACAATACTTTACTCATAACAAACCTACATCCCCTAACCACCCTCTCATCATACTACATATACTATATTCTAAACCATACCACAACACACAAACCAATCAAACATCCCACTTACAATTATCCACAACCCACCTCCCCAAAAAAACCACATTAACCACCACAACACACCCTCCAACCACCCCACTCACAAAAATAACACACCTCAAAAAAATCAAACCAACACAATTCCCATTCTCCACCAACTCCCACAATCCCTCTCTCATAAAACAAAACCACAATAACAACACCAAACTCATTTTCATAACCTCCCAAAACATTTTAACATATAACAACAATAAAAAATCTCTAATACACTCTAATCTTCCAAAACACAACTACAAAATAACAACACCCCACACATCAAAATAACCCACCAATACCACAACAATCCCATAAACAATACTCCACATCAAAACAATAGCACCCTAACAAACCTCACAAAAATTCCTTAACTAATCCCACTACAAACATTATCCCATCAAACCCCAACTACTCACAAACTAACATAAAACATACAAAAATAACCAATACCCTTAAACACCCATCTTAACATCACACCAAAATCCTCCATCATCAATTAGTATGCCAACATACTAACTCAATCAAATAAACTCATAGAATCAACATCAATGATAACACATCATCTTAACCACCAACTCCAACAGTCCTTCCTAAGATCTAAGTCAGTACATAGTCTAATAATCGTGCTCAATGTTAAATAAACTAAGTTAATCAAATTACATAAATCTACCTATTTAATGTGGCTTACTAGGCTATTGCGTTATCTTTGTAATATAACTACCCCGAGCAACATGTATCTATAAAATGCTCTAATAATAGTTGGATAGAGAATAGTTCATGGCGGAGGTATCTTTATATACACTGACCGTTTAATTGGTTGACAGTAGGTCAACCTTATGTGTTTGTGATGTCTTATATGGCCTTTAATTCATCTATAAATGTGTTCTTTGTTCTGTGTGTGTTTGTGGTTGACTGTCCCTTGAATGCTGCTTTTCCTGTTCGAATATTATATCTGTATATACTAAATGAGTATCACATAATATGAGGAACCAATAAAGTATTATTGGAAACTAAAGATGTGTACATTTCTGATATTGCTTCTTCGATTGTAGGTAAATAAATGTAAATAGTTCTCTATATTCCCGCATAATATTCGTGTTTCTAGCCAGGTTGAAACCTCCATTTATGCACACGCCCATACCTTTAAAACAGATACAGCAGCTATGAACAAACACACCGTGAAAGACATTGATCTCTCGATAACATAAACACGTTTTGTCTTATTTTTCGTTACTTATGTGTACATTTGTTAGGTAGTGTCATGCTTTCATTGGTATATTAGGCATTACTCTTTTTTTATATTACCAGGATGCGGTAGATATTTCATCCAAGTCAAAATAGAGTCAGTTTGTTTCACTTGCAAAACTAGTACCATTGTGTTCATCATTAAATGAAGACTTTTGAATTCTAACATCTTACTCGCTCTAAGGTCTTCAAGGTGAACACCTCATTTCATAGGCAATGTACGTGAGCGAGGGTCGGACTATTTGTATCACGATCTAATGACCAACCCACCCCAAAACACACAGGTATCATACAAAGCAAATACGTGCAGCCATACTCAACAGGTTCAACAATGTCGTGTCACAGACCTGCACCTTATACGCATCACGGTAGCACGGAAGTTAAAATGACACACGACCATGAATCAGTGTATTTAAATATTGATATAATCAGGGAAGTTAACTAAGGTCGTGTGCCCTTTACTGTCAAGATCTAGGAGAATGTACTGGTATACTGTACTATAACTGGCACACGACCAAGAGTCCGGTAATTTAATATAACCTTTTAATGTTGACATGATCAGAACATTAAAATATGTGATTCACGTAAGGCGCAAACAATTAAAAGAACACACCACAAATACATAAATACGTAAGGGTAATACAATATAAACTAACAGGGACTTAGCTGACCAGAAATGCACTAAATAGGCTCGACAAAATAGTGGGTCCGGGGCTTTTTTCTTCTTTTTTGTTTAACTTACCTATGAAACAGTGCGTTTTTGCGTATATCTGACAGAGAACGTGTGTGGTATTTGAAGTTTTAGGACAAATTTGAGAATAAAATTTGATAAAGTTGAATTACCTACACTGTAAACTAAAATAAACAAATGTTGACCCTTAACCGACCCTTAACCCCCAACCCCTCTGGCTTCAGTTTTAAAACATTTTTGGACTTTTTATTTATTTTCATTTTTCAAATTGATGTATAGGCCAGGGGCTATATGGCTGATAGTAGCTAGGCCGATGCTAAACTAGACCTTTAACAGAGACGCATATATTTGACCTAAGCAAATGTTATTGTCATACGATTAAAAATAAACCAATAATTTGAACACGATTAGTAATACTTATAATAGAACGTTATTAATGGTGTTTAATGCGCATTAAGAAATAAAACTAGTGTAATTTGAATACTGTAAGAGTTAATCAAACCAAGCATAATATTGTATTTTCATAATTCAACTACAACTAGCAAATCGATGTTGTTGTTTCTATTTGCAGTTCTAGTCGGTACTCTTTGCGGACACACTAA
>JAWPHD010023273.1:0-22557 GCA_037043455.1 Cyrtodaria siliqua | reverse complement strand
TTATGTTTGAATAAAATATCTATCTATCTACATAACTTACATCGTTTGAGAATCAAAACTCTATAGATACAATATAAAAAGCTTTAACCAGCCAGACAAAAAAGAAAACAAAAATGGATAATTCATTTTACACTTATTCAATTACGGATATTACAAAAACCCATGAATAAACATATACTTTTAAGCGACACATATGCATTATTATATGAGATGAACAACTGGATAGAGCTTTGATAAACTTTTTTTGTAGTGTAATTTTGGCGTAATTTGGCGGGTTATTTTAAAATTTGTATAACACACACCTAAAAATCAACAGTTAAACCGTAAAATGCCTTTTCTTTTTCTTTCTGTTTTTTTCCAATTTGTCGAAAATGCAGTGGTCTACTTTGTGATTTTAGTTAGTGGATTTATTCAATATGCGATTTGTAAACATGGTTAAGTTTTCATAATGGAATACCTTATCAAAAGTCACATTCTCTATATACTTCATTTCGCTTAAAAAATAACAACAATTTCTTTATATAAATCTTTAAAACTGTGACACCCGTAGTGGCCATATTTGACCCCATTGTCGCCATTTGAACAAACTTGGTAGAGGATCATAAGCTTATAGTACATGCGAACTATTATTTAGCTTTTGAAGTATCAGAGAAGCTGTGTGAATATGTTTTCCTATATAATTTAATGTTATAGTTTGACCCCCGGAACAGGGCCAAATTTGATTCCAGGGTTGATTCATGGGACACCATTTAAATTATTTGGTACAGGACAATAATCTTAAGCTACGTGTAGCTTATTACACCTATAGCTCTTGTAGTTTCAGAGAAGATGTTTATAGACGTTCCTACATAACTCTATGTAAATATGTGACCCCTGGGACCGGGCGAAATTTGACCATAAGATCACCATTTGAACAAAATAAATTGGTAGAGATCGATACTTTTATGCTAAATGCATCGTATTAGACCTCTAGATCTTGTAGTATCCGAAAAAGAATATTTTTATGGACTTACTCTTTGTAAAACTTTAACCCCAGAACCGGGCCATAGTTGGACACAGAGTCACGATTTGAACGAAAGTGGTAGAGAACCATAAGCTTGTACATGCAAAATAGTAGACCTCCGGCTCTTGTTTTTTTTTAAAGAAGAGATTTTAAAGATGTTTCTATATGACTCTATGTAAATATATGACCCCTGGGGTGGAGCCAGATATGACCCCAGGGTCAACATTTTAACAAACTTGCTAGTGGACCATAAGATTATGCTTCATGCATAATATGGGACCTCTAGCTCTTACAGTTTTAGAGAAAATTATTTATTTTTAAAGATTTCCTACATAACTGTATGAAAAAATGTTACCCCCGGGGCTGGGTTATATTTGACCCTGGGGTCACCATTTTATAAAAACTTGGTAGTGGACCCTAAATGTATAATAGATGCAAACTATTAGACTTGTAGCTCATCTAGTTTCAGTTAAAACAATTTTTTTAAAGAAACAAGAGTTCTGCTTAAAAGGGGGAGATAACTCTAATAACAGGAATCAGCTACCCTGTTCACACTGCTATCATGGATTTTTTGTTTCTCTACAAGGTACTCAATAACATGGTACTAGTAAGAATTTGTCCCTTGAGATGGTAACAAAAAAGTGTATGGCTCACGGTCTAATAGATAGTGTTCATATATGGCGACGTAGGGCGAACACATTATCATACTCAGTGACTGTATATAATTATTATATTTATTAAATATTGGTTAAAATATTAAACAGCATGGAACGAAATTACATTTTAATGCTTATTCAATGATGCTTAAAGATATAGAAAAAATGTATCGGGGTTTTATGTTTGTCGTAGGGCATATAAACTCGTTAATGTCATAAGTAAAACAAATTTCATACAAAATTGAGATAATAGTCACTTAGATCAATGAACTAGAGCGACATTTTACAACACGTTTACAGTCAACGTTTAAACCATATTTGGATATTTGAAATAATATCGTGATATAAACTCAATTAAAGTTATAGAGAAAGGCCAATCCTGTAGTTCCCTCGAGGATGAATTGTCACTTTTTATTTGAATACACATTATACAAGGAATTTAAAACTTGATTATTTTTTTAAGTACTTTTCGCAAAGCAGCAAAATGTACAACGCTTTAGAATTATTTCAGTCTGAAAATGAGCAACAACTATGCTACATATATTTTTAAAGGATTTGAAGAAAGAACAAAATATTCTTGACAGCGTTCGACTTTAACACTCTCAAAACTTGGTTTAAAAAGACTTGGCAGTTGTCATGTATGTTTTACAATTCGAGATTAATTGGTGAACAGTGTTGTTTTTATATGTTTAAATTTGCATTGCCCAGAAAAACACTCGTTACAAACGACTAGATTAAAAGAGGTCATGTGTGGCACATTTAATTTATCATCATAACATTTTCATTAACATGAATCTAAGTAAATGTGTATACTACCATTGTCAATGCAGCAGTGTTATTTTCATATATAAAATAATAGAATAGGAGACATTGCTTTTGTATTTTGTAAGGTTTATCTGGGGTGGCCTCGACCCTAAAACACATATGGTGGGTCTATTACAGTTAAACGTTAAGCTTCTATTAAAGTCCACTGGTACATGTCTTGTAGCGGCATTATTGGTAAGACACAGTAGCTTCTCTGGATTGTGTTTTACGTCATTTTAGCACATTTTGAGTCATATATGACGGTCAATACATTTATTGTGGTGGAGGCAGACCACCCAATGTTTCCAAGGTAGACCCATTACAGTATACCTCCCGTAAGGATGGACATTTCCTCACTTGACAAGTTGAGCTTTAAAATGGATTCGAATCCGCAGTGGTGAGAAGCGAGAACGTTTGAGACGCACTGTCTTTACTATCCTGGCCTCTCAGAACAAAACATATCAGGTTTAGGATACATGTGTAGTCGATCTATCCTTACACTATGACGCGGTACACGACTTGTTTCACGATAAAATCAAATATTGCAATCATACACAAACACTGAATGATTATATGTTTTATTGGCAGAAATATAACTTTACAACACTAACATAAATATAAAGTAAAACATGTATCAATAATGCGCATTTTCAATGGTGTAACATTAATTTTATTTACGAGGAGACCAGAAAATTAGACGATAGAGGACTTCAGAGACAAGGCTTACACCCCGTTATCCTCTTTCTGGTTGTATGGACGCGTTTGTTTAAGCCAAAGTATATTTCCAGTATATAAAACGTACCTGAATAAAATATGTATCTATAAGAGAAAACGAAGTTTTAAGTGGACTTTTAAATCAGTGGAGATATAAGATATAAACAAACTTTCCTTGCAAATTTCTACACCATCAACAATTTTATTTTTAAAACGGATTTTACTTTGGAAAAGTTCTATCAAAATAGACTTGGCTGTTAAATACACTCAAGTGATATGAAAACGCAACACGGGAATTTCCGCTATATATTGTATATACTGCACACTTAATTGCACATAATATTTTAAAGAAATCCCAAGATGTTTTTTAAAAAGAAAGTTGCAGTTAACTAGAGAAAGGACACAACTGTGATGTTGTAGACGTTTTAATCACACTACACTTTGTAACAATAACTTCATAAATGTTGAAGTAGCTCTTTGAAAAATTGAGCTAGTTCAGTACTGTATTTAACGTAAATAGTTTGCAAAATGTTGCATCCTAAGTTTGCTCACATGATTGAGCCAAACGCGTACTCTGTGAATAATGAAACATTGAAGGAATCCTATTTGCTGTATTATTTGTTGTTTTAGTATTTTTTCCAAAAGGAAAAGTCTTACGTAGCGATGTACCATTCGATTAAAAGCAGCATATTGTACATACAATATATAGAGGAAATTCCCGTGTTGCGTTTTCATATCACTTGAGTGTATATATTCCTTAACACATTTTTGAAAGCAATGCATTGTTTTATTCATGTTTCGTTAATATCAGCTCCATTCGGATACAACTGTATGTGCCCATTGCAAAAACAACAACAGCAAAACACACACACACACACACACACACGCACACACACACACAACAAAAACAAAACAACAACAACAAAACAAAAACACAAACATCCCAAATAGTCGACTATTCTCTCAGTGTTAATTAATAGTTAATTGTACATATTGTATCCATGTCGACTGCCTTATCCAATTGCGCTAAATGTTAAATAGTCAGAAAACAACTATGAAGAAATGTAGATGCTGAAGAAGATTTTAAAACAATTTCCAGGTCCTCTCACAGATTGCATCGTTTTGTCATTTTAATGAAAAATAAAAACAAAGGTTGAATAACGCCTAATAAACACAGAATATAAATTAAGGAAGAGAAAAGCTAGCAACCGTGTAAAGCGCGGCTACTCATTACGACGACCGTGTAAACCACGGATACGCATAAAGCAACCGTTTAAACCGCGGCTACTCACACACAGCCTTGTTTTACTACTTAACATATTATTAACGTACTAAATAAAAATATTATGAGAATTTTAAATGTGCGTTTAATGTGATTGTAGTTTGTTTTAAGTTTAATGAAAGTTACAGCGATGTGCTAAATGTGTAATTACTTGAACTCCATTTGTTGACAGTTTTCTATGTTTAATGCATGTGTGCTTAGAATAATTACTTTAAATATGTGCATGCTTAAATGTCCTGCTTTGAATGTGTTTATCACTGTGCCATTTATAAAGTATAATTATGATATTATCAGGGCTCTTGTAATAATATTATAAGAACCCCAATTGCATGCTTTAAATAACATGTGATGTATATACATTTTAACCCCATGCCTTTTCTGTTTTAGATGCTATATTATATGTTTTCATGTTTACATATGTGCTGTCGGAAAATAGCTCATATAGCTGATGTTAAACTGTTTTGTAAAAACCGACATAAAATAAATATTATTGTATCTTGTATCTTGTATATTGTAAAGCAATCGTGTAAACTGCGGCTACTCATACAGCAACCGTTTAAACAGCGGCTACTGATACAGAAACAGTTTAAACAGTGGCTACTGATACAGAAACAGTGTAAACAGCGACTACTGATACATAAACAGTGTAAACAACGGCTACTGATACAGAAACAGTTTAAACAGCAGCTACCGATACAGAAACAGTGTTAACAGCGGCTACTGACACATAAACAGTGCAAACAGCGGCTATTGATACAGAAACAGTGTAAACAACGGCTACTGATACAGAAACAGTGTAAACAGCGGCTACTGATAAATCAACCGTTTTAGTAATCGAATCAGATTCGCGGTTAATGACCCAGTAGTACTCGATTCAGTTCCCGATGTTACTGACCTAGTAACCGGAATGACATCCCTCCACCCGGCTCGCAATATATCACTCAATTTACTCTTGATAGTAGCATATGCTGCGTCTCCTGCAACATTCGTGTTTTCGTCTAGGTCTACTTGATGGTCGTAAAGCTCTTCTCCAGACAGTTGAGACCAGTTAGGTGTGTAGTTTGTGTATGAAAAGACTGGCCATTCTGTATATCGGTATTTATCTGTCTTTACCGTGTATCCCATTACCTCTTTGCCATTGTTCAGCTTCCTTGGAAACTGAGAGAAAGCCGCTGTCTTCCAAGGCGCTGCCACATCGTTTATCAGTGGTATTAGACTTTCACCCTCCGTGCACAATGCTATGTCGTTTGATGCAGGCTGACAAAGAGGCATCGGATCTAGTTCAGCTGCTTCGACTAAAGTCGGAAACAAATCTACTAATTCGGTCAGCTTTTCGGAAACGATTCCTGCATCCGTCATGCCTGGAATGTGTATCATCATTGGTGCATGGGTGGCAAGTTCAAAGTTGGTTTGTTTGCACCATTCGCCGTGTTCACCAAGCTGCCAACCATGGTCGCCAATAAGCGACACTATAGTGTCATTTTCAAATCCAAGTTCTTTAAGCTTCAAAAGGACATCCCCTACTAACTTGTCTGTCCATTTAATCGCACTGTAGTATGCACGTCGAAGGTCTTTCACGGTCTGGTCTGGCAAAGTGGTGCCTAGTCTTCCTGTTGCGCCGAGCAGTTGAATGTCATCATAGTTTCTAAGTTCTCCATAGCTACTCCAAGCAACTTTCGGCATGTCTGTTGGTGCGTACGAATTGTTCGGAAGCTGTATGTCCGCCATTGGATAAAGATACGACTCGGGGAAAACGAACGGAAGATGTGGCTTATGGAATCCGACAGCTATAAAAAACGGGGTTCCCTCATGCGCGCCTCCTTCGGCAAAATATTCCAAAGTAGTTCCCGCTTGCTGAGCTAACTGATAATCAACCAATGGTTTGCCTATTAAATCGGCTTCCGGTACAGCCAACCAACTGTCAGTGTTGCCTTCCCAGCCGTTTTTTTTTGCGTGAAAATAGGGGAGAGTCCATGACTGAGGATCGTCGTCACCACTAGCACTTCCATGATGGAAAATTTTACCCATTCCCGCGGTCACATATCCGTTTGATTTAAAATGTTCCGGGATCGTAGTGAAATTTCCTCCGACATTGCGGAAATAGTCTATACTGTCGTAAACACGAGTTGTATCTGGTCGCCGGCCCGTCAGCAGGGAAGTCCGACTTGGAGAGCAGACGGCCTGCTGTACGTAGTTGCGTAGCAGAAGCAGACTTTTGGCGGCTAAAGAGTCAATGTTCGGTGACTCTATTGTTGGGTGAATTGCTGAGGGATAGAATTTACCCTCGTAACATCCCAACTCAGGTCTAAGATCATCCACCATAATGAAAAGCACGTTCTTCTTTGTCTGTGCATTGCATCTGGAAATAAATCCCAGGCACAGAATTAACGCTAACACAGAATCCATACGTGTCGAGTGCGCCCGTACTCTAGTCAGAATGACAATATGTTTAACCTTATATTAGCCATACCCACTAAATATGTTAATCAGAGCGTGTACATACCAATACCTCTTTAAAGGTTCTTACCCGATATTAAGTGGGTAAAACATTTATTATGATTTTGATTTTACTAGTGTTGTCTTAGTTCGTGTAGTTAAACAACGTTACAGACATACGACACTTGATCTTAACAATGTGACGCAGAATGGAATGGCTGGCTACTCAAGGAGGAATAAGAACAATTCAAATATTTAAATATATTTATACATTTTTTGTTTGTTTGGTGTTTAACGTCATTTTTCAGCACATTTTAGGCTCCGTATGATGGTCGATGTTTGTTGTGTTGGAGGCGGACCACCCACTTATTCCTGGGTAGAACCAGTACCGTATACCATCTTGACGCCATCTTTATTTCAGAGCCTTTCTCCACATATATCAAATTGGCATTAAGCAATTGTACAATTTAGACACCATACATGACATGCTGATATAAAACAATCAATGTGGCCAGAAACAAGGGACATGTCTGCTTCCTAAGTATGCATCTTATCAGTGCGTGTTTGCAGAACTATGTGGAGGGTGGGGATTTGTGGGGGACGTTGTAACTTTAAGTAGTTAGGATGACTGGAAGTACAACTTGATAGTCATAAGACACTGAATTTTACCGCCGTATAGTGGTATACATCCGATTATATGGTATATATGGATACAATGTCATAGAAAATGCATGTTTCTACTGTGTATGTTGTTCATTTATTTCTTAAATTGAAATGGTCATCACATATATTATTTTAAACTATAAAACATGAAATAATGTTTGAAAATTGATCAAAACTCATATTAAACAATTGGCAAGATTAAATAAATAAATAACTTGGCATTAACTAACTTAAAACTATAAGTAAATCAGGTGTCAGCGGCGTCAAAATACTGAAATGTTAATTGTTTGAAAGGTATTAAACAAATCTCAAACGTCCATTGCAGTAGGGTATCAACCTTAAAATAACCACCCCCTTCAAAATAAACATGCGACAATTTGTGTTAATCTCTTTATATCACATTTGTAACAAAAATAAACGTTTCGTTTAAGAGTTTGTAAAATGTTATTTAGTTAGACCTCGGGCGTTTTTATCCCATTTGTGAACACATTTTCCTCGCATGGTTTAATTTATACGTTTTGTTAGCATTGGTTTGTCGTTAACATGTTACATATCCTAGTTCAATATGTTTGAATAAGATGTATATACTACAGGTATGTGTTATGTTAGACGTGAGAATCGTGGCTCTTATAAATGGTAGTATGTACCTACCATAGAGCCATGATTCCGGTGCCTTTAGGAATCAGCAGGTCCCCGTACCGACCTCCGTACGCACTTTTTCAGCGATGTTTCTGAAGGCATCACGCAATGCCTGTATAAACAACCACCTTATTTCAACATAGCAAACCTTAAATACCACATCTGCACGCAGACAACTCACCAAAGAAAGAAAATACAAGTCGAAATTGTCGGTGATCGAAGGCCACTGTTAATCTTCGGCATTTTCATTGTTACGCTCGAAATAATCTCGTTCTCGTCTGAGGTCTCGTTCCGTATTTGGAAACTTAACGCTACTCACACACCTGACGCTTTCCTGCTAACATTGTCGGTTTGTGTCAGCTGTAACGTTAAAGTTCGCCGGCCAAATTTTGTTTCATGAACATGTTTATGTTTATTTAAATCGAAATCAATATAAAAAAATAGATATTTACAATTCACGCATTGCAATATCTGCGAAAAGCGAGAATAAGTTTTTATTTGATGACGTAGAAACACTTTGAACAGGTAAATTAATCCACAGGTAAATGTATTTATCAAATAGCTGGCAATAGTTGTGCAGCTATACAATTTAGTTTTACCTCATTTCCCCGTGCAGTCACGCAATGGTAAAAGTACGTCAAGCAAATAATACTTATTTTTACATACAACTTAGTAGCGGTTTTCAATATATGTTTAGTTTAAACTTATTTATTTTACATCGATTGTAACGAAACTTCTATGAACTTATTTGAATCACTCTCGATGTCTTCCTGGGTAGAACCAGTACTAAGCAATGCAGATAAAGTGTCTTGCTCAGGGACATAACGCATATGGTAATGGCGGGAATCGAACCCACGACTTTTGGATCATGGGTCCAACGCTCTACCACTAGACCATAGCGCTCCACAATATATGTTTCTCCCCGAGGCTATATCAAGACATTTGTTAATTGATAATACTACAAAAAGGGTGGCCATTCATCTTTAAGCTTCCAAATACGGAACAACACCGCGCGTGATATTTTAAATGGTAAACATTTACGACAAATATGTCTGCCGAAACACGGAGTATTACACAAAAATCACTAAATCGACGAGGTAATATTTTCTTTGGTGAATTGTATGCATGCTAGCATGGTTTTTAAGGCTTAGTCTATTGAAATACGATTGTTGTTCATGCAGGGCGGCTTTGCTTGATGTCTTCAAAAACCTCTCTTATTAGGGTCGATCCTGATACCTACCTATTTTATAAAGTATCGCATCGTAGTACTGTGTTAGGTACACACCATAAGAGCTACGTTTCTCGCAGCTAGTGTTATGTATGACCTTTATTGAGAGCGGTATTGGCAGGTGTTATGTATGACCTTTATTGAGAGCGGTATTGGCAGGTGTTATGTATGACCTTTAATGAGAGCGGTATTGGCAGGTGTTATGTATGACCTTTATTGCGAGCGGTATTGGCAGGTGTTATGTATGACCTTTATTGAGAGCGGTATTGGCAGGTGTTATGTATGACCTTTATTGAGAGCGGTATTGGCAGGTGTTATGTATGACCTTTATTGAGAGCGGTATTGGCAGGTGTTATGTATGACCTTTATTGAGAGCGGTATTGGCAGGTGTTATGTATGACCTTTATTGAGAGCGGTATTGGCAGGACGGGCTATAACAACAGCGAGTGATTTGAACCCTGCTGCCTTTATTGATTATGAGCAAAACCCTATTGACCGGAACGACTAGATCGCGCCTTACTCAGCCCACTAGCTATAACTGAGAGTTTAAAACAAGGAAGTGGTTTTAAAAAAAAATAACAAAATTGCACTGATATGCAAAAGGTAGACACTTCCGGTGGCAAAACCATTTTAGGTAATAAAAACAATCAAAGAAAACACTAAATTGACCATCACTTCACATCATACTGTATTAAAGACGAACCCTTAACTTTACAATGAATAAAATACAATACATTTAATAAATGCATGCAAAACATTATACTTAATTAATGTAAAATACATAATCATTACTTAATGTATATGCTACAATACACTTAAACAAATTATACAATACAAGACACTGAACTGGGAGTCACAATACAATACAATACGTTTAATAATCTAATCAAAGTATACCATACAATATAATACACATAATCGAAGTATACAATTTACTGAATATATGTATATAACACAATACAATACAGTAATCAAAGTAAACAATACAATATACATGTGTTACATTTTACTCGTAACTGAAATAGAAAGGAAGTAAAACCAGCACACAAAAGCATAATTAACAAATTTATTTAAATAAAATATTCACTTAAAGAATACACACATCCAGTTTTTCATTAATATCCACATATGTACACTCTGAGGCACATGCAACAATACGTGTAAACATATAGGTAACACCTCCCCTCTTAAAGAAAAAGAATAATTTATGTAATAAAGCATTCTTTTGAACGGCATGTAACAAGCAATGCAATAATGTAATAATATTTCAATTTCAACACATATGTCAAAACATATGCATGATATTTTTTCTCAAAATCACATATTTTAAATTACACTTGTTTAAATACACAAGTATCTTAAACACGAGATAAGCAATCTGCAATTAAATTATCTTCCCTCTGACATGTTTTATCCCAATATCATACTCTTGCAACATCAAACTCCACCTCTTCAATATTGTGGCACATTTAATTTATCATCATAACATTTTCATTAACATGAATCTAAGTAAATGTGTATACTACCATTGTCAATGCAGCAGTGTTATTTTCATATATAAAATAATAGAATAGGAGACATTGCTTTTGTATTTTGTAAGGTTTATCTGGGGTGGCCTCGACCCTAAAACACATATGGTGGGTCTATTACAGTTAAATGTTAAGCTTCTATTAAAGTCCACTGGTACATGTCTTGTAGCGGCATTATTGGTAAGACACAGTAGCTTCTCTGGATGGTGTTTTACGTCATTTTAGCACATTTTGAGTCATATATGACGGTCAATACATTTCTTGTGGTGGAGGCAGACCACCCAATGTTTCCAAGGTAGACCCATTACAGTATACCTCCCGTAAGGATGGACATTTCCTCACTTGACAAGTTGAGCTTTAAAATGGATTCGAATCCGCAGTGGTGAGAAGCGAGAACGTTTGAGACGCACCGTCTTTACTATCCTGGCCTCTCAGAACAAAACATATCAGGTTTAGGATACATGTATAGTCGATCTATCCTTACACTATGACGCGGTACACGACTTGTTTCACGATAAAATCAAATATTGCAATCATACACAAACACTGAATGATTATATGTTTTATTGGCAGAAATATAACTTTACAACACTAACATAAATATAAAGTAAAACATGTATCAATAATGCGCATTTTCAATGGTGTAACATTAATTTTATTTACGAGGAGACCAGAAAATTAGACGATAGAGGACTTCAGAGACAAGGCTTACACCCCGTTATCCTCTTTCTGGTTGTATGGACGCGTTTGTTTAAGCCAAAGTATATTTCCAGTATATAAAACGTACCTGAATAAAATATGTATCTATAAGAGAAAACGAGGTTTTAAGTGGACTTTTAAATCAGTGGAGATATAAGATATAAACAAACTTTCCTTGCAAATTTCTACACCATCAACAATTTTATTTTTAAAACGGATTTTACTTTGGAAAAGTTCTATCAAAATAGACTTGGCTGTTAAATACACTCAAGTGATATGAAAACGCAACACGGGAATTTCCGCTATATATTGTATATACTGCACACTTAATTGCACATAATATTTTAAAGAAATCCCAAGATGTTTTTTAAAAAGAAAGTTGCAGTTAACTAGAGAAAGGACACAACTGTGATGTTGTAGACGTTTTAATCACACTACACTTTGTAACAATAACTTCATAAATGTTGAAGTAGCTCTTTGAAAAATTGAGCTAGTTCAGTACTGTATTTAACGTAAATAGTTTGCAAAATGTTGCATCCTAAGTTTGCTCACATGATTGAGCCAAACGCGTACTCTGTGAATAATGAAACATTGAAGGAATACTATTTGCTGTATTATTTGTTGTTTTAGTATTTTTTCCAAAAGGAAAAGTCTTACGTAGCGATGTACCATTCGATTAAAAGCAGCATATTGTACATACAATATATAGAGGAAATTCCCGTGTTGCGTTTTCATATCACTTGAGTGTATATATTCCTTAACACATTTTTGAAAGCAATGCATTGTTTTATTCATGTTTCGTTAATATCAGCTCCATTCGGATACAACTGTATGTGCCCATTGCAAAAACAACAACAGCAAAACACACACACACACACACACGCACACACACACACAACAAAAACAAAACAACAACAACAAAACAAAAACACAAACATCCCAAATAGTCGACTATTCTCTCAGTGTTAATTAATAGTTAATTGTACATATTGTATCCATGTCGACTGCCTTATCCAATTGCGCTAAATGTTAAATAGTCAGAAAACAACTATGAAGAAATGTAGATGCTGAAGAAGATTTTAAAACAATTTCCAGGTCCTCTCACAGATTGCATCGTTTTGTCATTTTAATGAAAAATAAAAACAAAGGTTGAATAACGCCTAATAAACACAGAATATAAATTAAGGAAGAGAAAAGCTAGCAACCGTGTAAAGCGCGGCTACTCATTACGACGACCGTGTAAACCACGGATACGCATACAGCAACCGTATAAACCGCGGCTACTCACACACAGCCTTGTTTTACTACTTAACATATTATTAACGTACTAAATAAAAATATTATGAGAATTTTAAATGTGCGTTTAATGTGATTATAGTTTGTTTTAGTTTTAATAATGTTCTAGTTTAATGAAAGTTACAGCGATGTGCTAAATGTGTAATTACTTGAACTCCATTTGTTGACAGTTTTCTATGCTTAATGCATGTGTGCTTAGAATAATTACTTTAAATATGTGCATGCTTAAATGTCCTGCTTTGAATGTGTTTATCACTGTGCCATTTATAAAGATCGCTGTGCCATTTATAAAGTATAATTATGATATTATCAGGGCTCTTGTAATAATATTATAAGAACCCCAATTGCATGCTTTAAATAACATGTGATGTATATACATTTTAACCCCATGCATTTTCTGTTTTAGATGCTATATTATATGTTTTCATGTTTACATATGTGCTGTCGGAAAATAGCTCATATAGCTGATGTTAAACTGTTTTGTAAAAACCGACATAAAATAAATATTTTTGTATCTTGTATCTTGTATATTGTAAAGCAATCGTGTAAACTGCGGCTACTCATACAGCAACCGTTTAAACAGCGGCTACTGATACAGAAACAGTTTAAACAGTGGCTACTGATACAGAAACAGTGTAAACAGCGACTACTGATACATAAACAGTGTAAACAACGGCTACTGATACAGAAACAGTTTAAACAGCAGCTACCGATACAGAAACAGTGTTAACAGCGGCTTCTGACACATAAACAGTGCAAACAGCGGCTATTGATACAGAAACAGTGTAAACAACGGCTACTGATACAGAAACAGTGTAAACAGCGGCTACTGATAAATCAACCGTTTTAGTAATCGAATCAGATTCGCGGTTAATGACCCAGTAGTACTCGATTCAGTTCCCGATGTTACTGACCTAGTAACCGGAATGACATCCCTCCACCCGGCTCGCAATATATCACTCAATTTACTCTTGATGGTAGCATATGCTGCGTCTCCTGCAACATTCGTGTTTTCGTCTAGGTCTACTTGATGGTCGTAAAGCTCTTCTCCAGACAGTTGAGACCAGTTAGGTGTGTAGTCTGTGTATGAAAAGACTGGCCATTCTGTATATCGGTATTTATCTGTCTTTACCGTGTATCCCATTACCTCTTTGCCATTGTTCAGCTTCCTTGGAAACTGAGAGAAAGCCGCTGTCTTCCAAGGCGCTGCCACATCGTTTATCAGTGGTATTAGACTTTCACCCTCCGTGCACAATGCTATGTCGTTTGATGCATTCGGACAAAGAAGCATCGGATCTAGTTCAGCTGCTTCGACTAAAGTCGGAAACAAATCTACTAATTCGGTCAGCTTTTCGGAAACGATTCCTGCATCCGTCATGCCTGGAATGTGTATCATCATTGGTGCATGGGTGGCAAGTTCAAAGTTGGTTTGTTTGCACCATTCGCCGTGTTCACCAAGCTGCCAACCATGGTCGCCAATAAGCGACACTATAGTGTCATTTTCAAATCCAAGTTCTTTAAGCTTCAAAAGGACATCCCCTACTAACTTGTCTGTCCATTTAATCGCACTGTAGTATGCACGTCGAAGGTCTTTCACGGTCTGGTCTGGCAAAGTGGTGCCTAGTCTTCCTGTTGCGCCGAGCAGTTGAATGTCATCATAGTTTCTAAGTTCTCCATAGCTACTCCAAGCAACTTTCGGCATGTCTGTTGGTGCGTACGAATTGTTCGGAAGCTGTATGTCCGCCATTGGATAAAGATACGACTCGGGGAAAACGAACGGAAGATGTGGCTTATGGAATCCGACAGCTATAAAAAACGGCTTTCCCTCATGCGCGCCTCCTTTGGCAAAATATTCCAAAGTAGTTCCCGCTTGCTGAGCTAATTGATAATCAACCAATGGTTTGCCTATTAAATCGGCTTCCGGTACAGCCAACCAACTGTAAGTGTTGTCTTCCCAGCCGTTTTTTTTTGCGTGAAAATACGGGAGAGTCCATGACTGAGGATCGTCGTCACCACTAGCATTTCCATGATGGAAAATTTTACCCATTCCCGCGGTCACATATCCGTTTGATTTAAAATGTTCCGGGATCGTAGTGAAATTTCCTCCGACATTGCGGAAATAGTCTATACTGTCGTAAACACGAGTTGTATCTGGTCGCCGGCCCGTCAGCAGGGAAGTCCGACTTGGAGAGCAGACGGCCTGCTGTACGTAGTTGCGTAGCAGAAGCAGACTTTTGGCGGCTAAAGAGTCAATGTTCGGTGACTCTATTGTTGGGTGAATTGCTGAGGGATAGAATTTACCCTCGTAACATCCCAACTCAGGTCTAAGATCATCCACCATAATGAAAAGCACGTTCTTCTTTGTCTGTGCATTGCATCTGGAAATAAATCCCAGGCACAGAATTAACGCTAACACAGAATCCATACGTGTCGAGTGCGCCCGTACTCTAGTCAGAATGACAATATGTTTAACCTTATATTAGCCATACCCACTAAATATGTTAATCAGAGCGTATACATACCAATACCTCTTTAAAGGTTCTTACCCGATATTAAGTGGGTAAAACATTTATTATGATTTTGATTTTACTAGTGTTGTCTTAGTTCGTGCAGTTAAACAAAGTTACAAACATACGACACTTGATCTTAACAATGTGACGCAGAATGGAATGGCTGGCTACTCCAGGAGGAATAAGAACAATTCAAATATTTAAATTTATTTATACATTTGTTTGTTTGTTTGGTGTTTAACGTCATTTTTCAGCACATTTTAGGCTCCGTATGATGGTCGATGTTTGTTGTGTTGGAGGCGGACCACCCACTTATTTCTGGGTAGAACCAGTACCGTATACCATCTTGACGCCATCTTTATTTCAGAGCCTTTCTCCGCATATATCAAATAGGCATTAAGCAATTGTACAATTTAGACACCATACATGACATGCTGATATAAAACAATCAATGTGGCCAGAAACAAGGGACATGTCTGCTTCTTAAGTATGCATCTTATCAGTGCGTGTTTGCAGAACTATGTTGAGGGTGGGGATTTTTGGGGGACGTTGTAACTTTAAGTAGTTAGGATGACTGGAAGTACAACTTGGTAGTCATAAGACACTGAATTTTATCGCCGTATAGTGGTGTACGTCCGATTATATTGCATGTTTCTACTGTGTATGGTGTTCATTTATTTCTTAAATTGAAATGGTCATCACATTTATTATTTTAAACTATAAAACATGAAATAATGTTTGAAAATAGATCAAAACTCATATTAAACAATTGGCAAGATTAAATAAATAAATAACTTGGCATTAACTAACTTAAAACTATAAGTAAATCAGGTGTCAGCGGCGTCAAAATACTGAAATGTTAATTGTTTGAAAGGTATTAAACAAATCTCAAACGTCCATTGCAGTAGGGTATCAACCTTAAAATAACCACCCCCTTCAAAATAAACATGCGACAATTTGTGTTAATCTCTTTATATCACATTTGTAACAAAAATAAACGTTTCGTTTAAGAGTTTGTAAATTGTTATTTAGTTAGACCTCGGGCGTTTTTATCCCATTTGTGAACACATTTTCCTCGCATGGTTTAATTTATACGTTTTGTTAGCATTGGTTTGTCGTTAACATGTTACATATCCTAGTTCAATATGTTTGAATAAGATGTATATGCTACAGGTATGTGTTATGTTAGACGTGAGAATCGTGGCTCTTATGGTAGTATGTACCTACCTTAGAGCCATGATTCCGGTGCCTTTAGGAATCAGCAGGTCCCCGTACCGACCTCCGTACGCACTTTTTCAGCGATGTTTCTGAAGGCATCACGCAATGCCTGTATAAACAACCACCGTATTTCAACATAGCAAACCTTAAATACCACATCTGCACGCAGACAACTCACCAAAGAAAGAAAATACAAGTCGAAATTGTCGGTGATCGAAGGCCCTGTTAATCTTCGGCATTTTCATTGTTACGCTCGAAATAATCTCGTTCTCGTCTGAGGTCTCGTTCCGTATTTGGAAACTTAACGCTACTCACACACTTGACGCTTTCCTGTTAACATTGTCGGTTTGTGTCAGCTGTAACGTTAAAGTTCGCCGGCCAAATTTTGTTTCATGAACATGTTTATGTTTATTTAAATCGAAATCAATATAATAAAAAATAGATATTTACAATTCACACATTGCAATATCTGCGAAAAGCGAGAATAAGTTTTTATTTGATGACGTAGAAACACTTTGAACAGGTAAATTAATCCACAGGTAAATGTATTTATCAATTAGCTGGCAATAGTTGTGCAGCTATACAATTTAGTTTTACCTCATTTCCCCGTGCAGTCACGCAATGGTAAAAGTACGTCAAGCAAATAATACTTATTTTTACATACAACTTAGTAGCGGTTTTCAATATATGTTTAGTTTAAACTTATTTATTTTACATCGATTGTAACGAAACTTCTATGAACTTATTTGAATCACTCTCGATGTCTTCCTGGGTAGAACCAGTACTAAGCAATGCAGATAAAGTGTCTTGCTCAGGGACATAACGCATATGGTAATGGCGGGAATCGAACCCACGACTTTTGGAGCATGGGTCCAACGCTCTACCACTAGACCATAGCGCTCCACAATATATGTTTCTCCCCGAGGCTATATCAAGACATTTGTTAATTGATAATACTACAAAAAGGGTGGCCATTCATCTTTAAGCTTCCAAATACGGAACAACACCGCGCGTGATATTTTAAATGGTAAACATTTACGACAAATATGTCTGCCGAAACAGGGAGTATTACACAAAAATCACTAAATCGACGAGGTAATATTTTCTTTGGTGAATTGTATGCATGCTAGCATGGTTTTTAAGGCTTAGTCTATTGAAATACGATGGTTGTTCATGCAGGGCGGCTTTGCTTGATGTCTTCAAAAACCTCTCTTATTAGGGTCGATCCTGATACCTACCTATTTTATAAAGTATCGCATCGTAGTTCTGTGTTAGGTACACACCATAAGAGCTACGTTTCTCGCAGCTAGTGTTATGTATGACCTTTATTGAGAGCGGTATTGGCAGGTGTTATGTATGACCTTTATTGAGAGCGGTATTGGCAGGTGTTATGTGTGACCTTTATTGAGAGCGGTATTGGCAGGTGTTATGTATGACCTTTATTGAGAGCGGTATTGGCAGGTGTTATGTGTGACCTTTATTGAGAGCGGTATTGGCAGGTGTTATGTATGACCTTTATTGAGAGCGGTATTGGCAGGTGTTATGTATGACCTTTATTGAGAGCGGTATTGGCAGGAGGAGCTATAACAACAGCGAGTGATTTGAACCCTGCTGCCTTTATTGATTATGAGCAAAACCCTATTGACCGGAACGACTAGATCGCGCCTTACTCAGCCCACTAGCTATAACTGAGAGTTTAAAACAAGGAAGTGGTTTTAAAAAACAATAACAAAATGGCACTGATATGCAAAAGGTAGACACTTCCGGTGGCAAAACCATTTTAGGTAATAAAAACAATCAAAGAAAACACTAAATTGACCATCACTTCACATCATACTGTATTAAAGACGAACCCTTAACTTTACAATGAATAAAATACAATACATTTAATAAATGCATGCAAAACATTATACTTAATTAATGTACAATACATAATTATTACTTAATGTATATGCTACAATACACTTAAACAAATTATACACTACAAGACACTGAACTGGGAGTCACAATACAATACAATCCGTTTAATAATCTAATCAAAGTATACCATACAATATAATACACATAATCGAAGTATACAATTTACTGAATATATGTATATAACACAATACAATACAGTAATCAAAGTAAACAATACAATATACATGTGTTACATTTTACTCGTAACTGAAATAGAAAGGAAGTAAAACCAGCACATAAAAGCATAATTAACAAATTTATTTAAATAAAATATTCACTTAAAGAATACACACATCCAGTTTTTCATTAATATCCACATATGTACACTCTGAGGCACATGCAACAATACGTGTAAACATATAGGTAACACCTCCCCCCTTAAAGAAAAAGAATAATTTATGTAATAAAGCATTCTTTTGAACGGCATGTAATAAGCAATGCAATAATGTAATAATATTTCAATTTCAACACATATGTCAAAACATATGCATGATATTTTTTCTCAAAATCACATATTTTAAATTACACTTGTTTAAATACACAAGTATCTTAAACACGAGATAAGCAATCTGCAATTAAATTATCTTTCCCTCTGATATGTTTTATCTCACTATCATACTCTTGCAACATCAAACTCCAACTCATCAATCTTTGATTTTTGTTTTTCATTTTATTTATGAATCTGAGTGGATTGTGATCACTGAAGACAACTATTGGCGAAATAGACGAAGTTAAATACACTTCAAAATGTTGTAATGCCAAAATGAGTGAAAGACACTCTTTTTCGATAGTTGAATAATTTTTCTGATGCTTGTCGAACTTTTTCGAAAAGTAACAAACTGGGTGATCAACACGATTGTTGTTTTCTTGCAGAAGTACTGCACCAACGTCGCTAGCATCAACTGCTAATTTAAATTTAAATTCAAAATTTGGTGTTGAAAGCACTGGTGCACTCATCAGTATGGCTTTTAATTTTCAAATGACTTGGCATTTTTCAGTCCAAACAAATTTATTTCTTTTACTCAATAAATTTGTCAAAGGTTCAGCAATGACTGAAAGGTTAGGACAACATTTTCTGTAATAACCAACCATACGAGAAAACGCACTAATTGCTTTTCACAAGTGGGTACAGAAAATTCATAAATAGCCTTGACCTTAGGCTCAATAGGTTTAACCTGACCCTGTCCCACTTCATGTCATAAAAATGTGACAATTGCGCGACAAAATTGTTGAGGTTGATGGTTAAATTCGCATCAGTATGACGATCGAAGGAACTTCTAATGGCCTGTAAATGGTCTTCCCACGTGTTGTGGTAAATGATCGCATCATCGATGTACGCGTCACATCCATCTAAACCGAGATTAACTTCTTTTGCTCTTTCTGTGAGAGGAACTTTGCCAAAATCCTTTTAAAATATCTCATTTTGTAACTTATTTTGCATTTCCAAATTTGTAAAATACAGTCGTCAATTCGTGGAATTGGAAATGAATCAGTTTTTGTGACACTGTTGACGTTTCTGTAGTCAGTACACATCCGATATATATTATACGGTTTCGCCACAAGAATATATGGTGAACTCCAGTCACTTTTATTTGGTTCAATGAAAACATTGTCCAATAAGAATTCCTTCTTTGAGATATTGTAGTTTAGAAGGATTCATTCTATATGGATACTGTTTTATTGGAGTAGAATTTCCAACATCGTCATCATGGTAAATTTTGTCAGTTCGTATTGGAACATCCGAAAATAAGTGCTCATATTCATGTATTAATTGTTTCAGCTCATGTCTCTGTGATGGTTCTATATCTACATGTGAAGAAAGGCTATCTCTGTCAATTTTTTCTTTTAACATATTGATATGACAAATTTGACGTTGCTTTCGCCTTCCAGGAGTATTGATAATATAATTTAAATCACTGATCCTTTTTTTTTTACTGTATAATGATCGTGATACCTAGCTTGTGAAGGCTTTCCAGTAATAGGTAATAAAGCAATAACTTTATCACCAGGTTTGAAATTTCTTTCTTGAGCAGTCAAATCATACCTCGTTTTCATTTTTGATTGAGATGATTTGACATTAGACTGAGCTACCTCACAACCTTTTGACAGTTTATGTCTAAAATCAGACACATACTGTAGACGATTCAAAGAATTGTCTTCTTCTGAGAGGATTTTTTCTTTGAGTAACTTCATTGGTCTACGAACAGTGTGACCAAAAACTAGTTGGGCTGAAATGGGCTGAAACCCAGAGATTCCTGAACAGACTCTCTAACGGCGAAAAAAAACAAGTGAATACCTTCATCCCAGTCTTTGATAGTGTCGAAAGAATATGACCTAATCATGTTTTGCAGTGTCTGGTGAAATCTTTCTAGAGCACATTGCCTCTCCGGGTGATAAGCCGAAGACTTAAACTGTTGAATGCCGAACTCATGCATGACCTGTTGAAATATACCAGACATGTAATTTAACCCTTGATCAGACTGGACATATTTTGGAAGGTCAACTAGTGTGAAAAACTTGACTAGAGCCTTCACAATCGATTTTGTCTTAATATTTCTAAGTGGAATAACTTCAGGAAATATTGTTGACGCACACATATTTGTCAACAAATATTGATTACCAGACTTGGTCTTAGGCAAGAGGCCAACACAGTCCACGATTATTTTACTGAAAGGTTCATCAGATGCAGGAATAGGTTGGAAATGGACCTTGGGAACCTTCTGATTGGGGTTTCCTACAGTGTTGTGATACATCCTTTTTGAGATTTCGCCAATAAAATTACACACAATCTTGTGATAAGTCTTACTGACGCCTAAGTGATCAGACAATGGAGTTTCATGTGCTAAACTAAGAATGTCATGACGGTATGATCTAGGAACCACAATTTGGTAATTGACAGTCCATTCATCATCAGCCGGGACATCAGGTGGTCGCCATTTTCTCATCAGGATTCCATTTTCAGTAAAATAACAAACTGGGACTTGTGAAGCTTCTTTATAATTCTTACCTATCAAATAAGCTAGAAATCTCAGGATCTCTATGTTGTTCACTTATAAGTTGTGATCTCGATAGTTTGTCATGATCTTTGTAATCAAACTAATAGAATTAGAATGATCTGGTAAGTGAATGTTATTTTCACTGTAGTCCGTCTGAGATTCAGATTGGCTAATATCAAGAGATGTGTTAACCTCTGTATTATAAGACTGACCAATAACAGTACCAGCCAAGTTAATGTCAGAAGATAGATCATTCTCAGTGGCTCTTTTGGCCATAGCTCGAGTAACTGCACAAGCCGGATATAAATCAGGTATTTCCTTTTCAACGGGATCGGGGATTAATCCAAAGAAGGCTTGTCAGATACAAGTGGATTAACCACGACGTTATCTCCAACTACGCCATTGCCTAGGAACAAATGGACACCTTCAAATGACAAAGAAGATCTTATTCCCGCAGCCACAGGACCAGTAACCAAATCTGATGACAAATACATATTATGGAGAGGGACAGTCAAATAACCGCGCTCTACCCATTGAATAAGTACATTAGTACCAGAATAAGACTTCTCAGAAAAAGGCAGCGTATCTGCTAATACTAATGATTGAGAAGCTCCTAGGAGTGTCTCTCAAAAGCTTATTAGGGATAGGCTTGGTCGAATCACCAATTAGTGATATAGGACCTTCAGACATAAATGGTTCATAAGTCTCCATAACAGAATCAGACTGGGATTTCATGACATAAACAATTGCATTGTTTCTAACAAAAGACTGGGATTTAGACCTTAAAGAGGTGAGACTAGTAGGTGTTATATCCTCTTTTTGTTGTTGCTTCCTTTTCAAAGTAAAGCACTCAGATATGAGGTGACCTTTCTTTTTGGAATAATTGCAAGTAATTTGAGATAAGGATTTTTGATCAGTTTTCTCA